>BHFT01053224.1:0-12203 GCA_004320025.1 Laticauda laticaudata | reverse complement strand
CTCATAGCCAATCAGAATGGACCAGCCTCAAATTTGAAACCAGGAACTGTGAGACACAATTCCATACAGAAGCCTGATGATAAAGGTAGCTGGCATCTCCTTTCATTAATCTCTGTTGTTCAAGATTGCTACCATGAATGGAACCCCTAATTACAAAGTTGGGGATTTTCGTAAAATTTCACTTAGGAAAATAACTAATGCTGAAGTACTTCACTTTTGTGGTACTTCACCGGTATGAACTAGGACTGTGAGTTGAAATATTAAAGCTGAGAAAATCTGGTTCTAGATATTTGCCTGGGATTTCTATGTATCTAGAGCCAACATAAAATTTCACAGAAATCTCTCTCTCCCTCCCTCCCTCCCTTTCAACTTCACCAAACAGTATTCATAACTGAAAGTCTAATTAAGCTGTTCAATATTATTTTAGTATAACTAAAATGCAATGAGTTTTCTATTACTTTTGTCTTAAGAAACACATTTCTTCATTCTCATTTGAATAACCAGTGTAATTTCATTCAACAATTCTGAGCCAAAACTTGACAGTAGATGGTTTCATATTCATGCCTTCCATCTTCTCTGGACTGAACTGATATTTTTCCTAATTAAATGATTCACACATTCTTTCTCCAATATTCCTTATACTAACAAACACAGATCCCAGGCATCTGCTTCTAATATCACCATAGTATGACCACGAACACGGGAACAAAAAAAAATGACAGTTTTCCTGAAAGTTTGGGTTAATAGCAAAGAAAATTAAGATTTTAATACAGCTATATGTGCTGGACCAGAGGGCTACTAAAATCACAATATTGAAAAATAATTCTGGAATTCATGTATTTCAGCAATGTAATTTATCATAGCTATCACACTTCTGCAGACATTTCCATTAAGTGTTAGCTTTTAGGGATACAGGACTCTCATTATTTGTCATTTCTACAGCACTTTCATATGCAAGGAGCCATAAATTATTGCTGTTGTTTGTCTGTTTGCAGCCCTTTATGATATTATGATTGGTCTAAAGTTACTGACTTATTCAGCAACCATTTTGTAAAAAAGTACAGTGCAAATTTAACCAAACAAATAAATACACTTCAGTTTTATTCTTCCACATGCAAACACTGCACTGTGGAAATAGATGTTTAAGTCACTCTTCTGGATATGGCAGCAGTTGTGTCATTTTTAAATTTTGTTCTGTTTTGTTTTGGAAAATTAGGAATCACTTAAACAAATTAAAAAATATCAGGTGTTCATAGGTTGTCCTTCTGATACTTTATTTGATCCCAAACTATACTTTTAACTTTTCAGCAGCTTTCAATTGTTAGAAAAATGACTGCAGGCATGATAAGAAGTTAACAGGATGGTACTCAGGAAAGTTTAGAGAGCTATTATATCATAAAATGCAATAATAATAATTGGTGCATACTTTCCCTTAGATAAATGCAACTTGCATTTGGGGTAATGGTAGACATCTCTCATCTGAGGTGCAACAGATCTTTGGTTGATAATATGTGGACAGGAAAACAGTTTATTTCCCCTTCAGGTATCAGATAGTGAGAATATATTGGTTGTTTTGTCTTACATGACAGTCTGTCTTCTTTGAGTAACATGATTCACAACAATCTGTTTCTGTTCTTTAAGCAAGCAGCATCAACAAGGGAGAAACTGGTCACTCTCAATAGAGCAGCAGTGATTTGTGCAAGTACAAGAATGTGTGTCTCAATTGAGATAGACTGCGGCAGGTAGAAGCAAAAACCCTTGGCCATAGTTCTTTTTTTCCCATTAAGTATGTACAAGTGTGGCTCTATGATAGGAAAGAACAAATGCAATGTAGAAAAATCTGCTCTGTGAAATGAACAAATGCAGATATACAAAATGAGTCTCCAGAAGGGTAAGAATAATTTCCAATAAAAGTGTCGTGTGGATTTGGGAGAAAATTAGTCCTTTCCTAGAAAACAATACAAATTGCACAATGTATGTGTGTGTATATTTTACACAGTGTATATGTGTGTATAGATTGCACTAAACAATGCAAAATCGCATCATGTATTCTTTCTCCCTCTGTCACATTATATTCCTGTTGCTTCATTTCCATTTCATAATATATGACCAACTAAAGAGAGTAGGAGGAAATCCACAGAGCTCAGAATTTCATCAGTTAAAACTAGCAGGATAGAAGTAAGCTAACTCTAGAGCATGTTACTCTGCTGAACACTAATTTGCATGGGACTCAAGCTAATAATGTGCGTGAAATTTGAATTTAATTATATAAACATCTAAATTTAAGCATGGCAGAATTGCATGGAAGACAGGAAATCAAAGACAACAGCTCTGTTTGATAATCTGTTTTGAAATATTTTTAAATTAATATCACTATGTTATTAATAATTATATAATAATAATCAATAATAAAATAACAACAACAACTTAATATATTAATTAATAAATAATAATAATAATAATAATAATAATAATAATAATAATAATAATAATAATAATAATAATAATCTTATTCCATAATATATTCCATAATATATATAGTTTCACAATCCCTGAAAAACATTCCTTTGTTGGATGTTACTTCTTCATTTAGGAGCAGTGTTTTCCTTATTTTACTCAGTATTTAAAGTCAGTTTTTTTTCATCTTCACAGAATCTATACAATTCATTATACCATACAGTTGCAAATACTACAGAAAATATTTTTGTCCAGTTTCTGGTACTACTGTCATAGTTTTTAGTGGAAACTTATATGTACAAAGAATGACATCACGACAATTCCCTAACTTTCTTTTCAAATAGCTCAGTTTTTTGGGTTTTTTTGCAAAATGGCCAGATAAATGTATATAGCATGTACCAAAAACAAGACACAACAGGTGATAAATTTATTTTTGCTCCTTTGTATATGGAATGGGTAGGGTTATTTTTTTCTTCTACAAGAACTACCATAACTCAAGAGGTGGAGCATTGAATGATCTTTTTTTCATTCCTGTATTGCTTGAAAAATTAAACTAATAATTTGTTCATAATACTTGCAGATTATTTTCAATGTCCTGAAATTGGTAACAGCAACAATGGTCAGACAACTGACTTTAAAATACTGTGGAGAGTTTAGAGAGAAGCAATACAGCTGGGCGGAATTGCCTGTAATTAAAGAAATAACTAAGTAATACAACACATTAAAAGGAGATAAATTATTAGTTAAGACTAAAGTGCATCTTGAGATTTTGGCACTGAGAGATCTGCCATGGGCAAAATGTTTCCGGAGACTTGGTCAGAGAATATTGTGTGTCAATAAGTGGCAATTCAGCCATTCTGTAATGCAGATTTTAAATCTAATTGAAAGTTTTAATGTCCATTGTAATTATTCAACTGCTTTAAATGGAGAAGTTGCATTAGCTTTGTTTCAGAAAATATGTTCTGAAAGTCTCAAGGAATTTGTTTAATAAACATCCCAAGGGCGTCCAGAGATAAAAGAAACAAATGTGCACTTAAAAAAAAAAGTCAGAATTTCATTTTTTGCTTTAAATCAGTACCAGAATTGCAATGCCAAAATCTGTTCTCAATATTTTTAAATATGTCTTTTGTAAAGAAAGAGGAAAAGCAGGGAAGTTTTCAACTCCTTTATAGCCACAAGATGACCAAATCGGCTGTATTCTCATCAGTCCCTTTTGTATTCTTGACCATATTTCAAGATTCCCAATGACAAGAATTTTGTCAAGGGATATTTCTCTCCCCAAAGAAAAAATGCTATCAAACTGAATAAAAATAGAAACAAAAATAGGAGAACATGTTCAGTATATTAATATGATTGACATGGCTTTCCCACACAGCTTCACTTTTATCTTGTAGCCCCTCTATTGCAAACAATATTTCCTTGGCTAATATTCAGGGCAAAGTTGAAAACTGTACAGAAAAAATTTGTAGCATATCTCCAAGATATAAAGAGATGAGAATCCTACATCCACCACCTCTTTGCCACCACAAGAATCCTGCATCTGCCACCTCTTTGCCAGTGCAAGAATCCTGCAGCTGCCGGTCTTTGCCAGCACGACAAAGCCACTGGTTTTTGCTGGTGTGAGAATCCTGCAGCTGCTGGTCTTTAATGGTGTGAGAAGCACCCAGAAGCCACTCCCAACTCAGTTCCACCTGGCAAAGAGGTGGCTGATGTAGGACCTTCGCACTGGCAAAAAACGGCAGCTGCAGGCTTCTCGCACTGGAAAAGAACAGAGGCTGCAGGCTTCTCATGCTGAAAAAGACTGATGGCAGCTGCAGGCCAGTGTCTTGCGGTGGGTGCCCAGCTTCAGAGGTAGTTTCCCGCCACTTCTTGCTAAAAAAAAAACCTTTTAAAACACCCTGACTGTCAGATAGTAAGACCCAGCAAGAGATGAGGCATCAGAGAATCACCATTGCTATTACTTTACAAAGATAAATCTAAGGCTAAGGCCACTGCTGCTTCACTGCTGCACCGCCCCACTTTGCCATTAGTGACATCGAGTGGGCCATGCCCACTCAGTCACATGATCTCCCTGAGCCAAGTTCACCCAGTCTTTAGGACAAACCAGTTGTTAAATTAGTTGATCTTACCACTGCTTGTGATAATATGATCATATTGTGGCCTGTCAGCTACCAGCAGAGATAGCTGTAGAGTCAGATAAGGAGGAAGTGAAGGAAGAACCTGGGCCAGTTCAAAGCCTTTGGAAGGCTCTGAGAAGGAAACAGCATCAGAGGCAGGACTTCTGTCTTCCCCTAGGTAGAGAGACACTGAGCTGAGGGGGAGGGAAAAACAGATGGTGCCCATCCCCAGACCTGCCAACCCCTGATAAAGGAAAATCTGGACACCCATGAAAAAAAATCTGGAGATTCTATAAAAAATAGTGAGATTCTATTTTTTTCCTGATCAAGATTAAACAAACCCCTTTTCCATCGAGGAAAGTCATCAACAGTTTATTTAAATGTTTTATTTGTGTTCCCTGTTGTAAGAAGNACAATTACCATATATACTCGCATGTAAGCCAACCCCAAAATTTGAAAAAAAAAAAAAGCATTTTGAATTCGGCATGAGATTGAGATGCCTTGTCGTGAGACCGTGAGAAATGACAAAAAATCGTGAGAGTCACGGCAGAGTTGGCAGGGTTGCATCCCCGATACGCATATGAGCAGAGAGCAAAAGAGAGGAGAGCAGTAAACTGGCTCTCTCAGCCAAGCACCTCCATGGCTGGTAAATAATTTGGAAGGGTTTGGGAGTGACTGGTTATCATAGACAATCATTTGGTTCTAGTATACAGCAAGCAATTTGGATTTCTTGGGTAAACCCAGGTTTGTTGGGACTAATTACATTTTATTTTTTGTTTATAACTGGCAATAAAATACAATTACTAAGCTGTTATAAAAAGGAGTTTGTTTTACTCATTAGTAAACATCTTATCACTACTTGAGAAGGCTGGGTCAAAGCAGATCACTATTTGCAACCTTCTCAGCTTACCTCTGATAAGCAAAGTAAGTGGTATATGGATTTGCATAATAATAATGCAGAGTGGGATTCACTGAATGAACATGTGAACAGTGTGTTGTTTTGTGCTTGCTGTCATGCTTGCTGTCGTGAGGTTATTTGTGATTGTCGGCTGGTGGTCCATTCGAAATTCAAGAAAGAAATACTTAGACTCTTTAGATTAGAGAAAAGATTAAGTGGTAGCACATAAGAATTTGAATCTGAGAATTTGGTGGCATGAATCACATATACAGAGTTTTGGAAATGGTCCCCACCCCATAGTTACAACTGAATCTTCCAATTAGAGGTGTGAATTATGATCATGTTGGGCATTTCAGTGTCGATGAGCTCTGTTCGTTGATCCTTTGGCATGTTTTCGGATATACAGGATGCAGCTGCGCAGAGAACAGAAAGCTAAGCAAGAAATAGAACCTAACTCTGGATGGTATGTACCCCTCTCCTTTTATACAAGTAAGAATGTAACACCTCCAGGTCACTCCAGACTCCCCCCTCCTTCCCCCATTACTTATGGCAGCTGAAGATGCAATAGCGATAGTAGAAAGATCTTGAAAGGCTGGACATTCGACCCTCCTAGAAAAGAGTCGTAGTAAGAGAGAGGAAAAAAATATAAAGATATAATTATTATGTAGATAATTAAATGGGTTCATTTCTACAGTTTAAGGTACTTGGTACGAAATGCTTTGATTATCTTAGGGGCTTTAACATCAATTTACTTTTGTACCCCCAAGGCTTGGAAAGAAGGAAAATGTTTCCAGCTACAAGCACTTGGGCCGGACCTCCATTCTGGCGAGAGTCAAAAATTTCTTTTCACTTCAAATTATGTTCCGTCTCAATGCAGTACTGATATAGGAGGATAGCCTGGATGGGTTCTTAAATAGAAGAGTACGTTTCAGGTTTCAACAAATTTAACATAGAAGTCCAGTGAATTTCATCACAAAAAGTTTTCGGAAGAGTTCAGCTGACTGCCACAGGGTTTATATCGATTCAAGTCGTGAAAGGACGCACATATTTAGGGGCCCAAGTTTCTTTGATTTTTTGAGTGGTTTGTAAGGTATTTGGTGGACAGGAAACTTTGTGCTAAACTTGATATGATTTCTGTGCAGATCTTTTCTTGTCTGCAAACTTCTTATGAGCTGCCATCAAGCCCAGTTAAGATGGAGTTTGAGTTATCCATTTCATCCAATAACTGGATGTTAGGCTTTCACAAGAAGTTCAGGTAGGGGACAAATATTGTCCAAGCCATTTAAATGGAGTAATCCAGTACACTATGTACGGAGTTGTTATCATGCATTCAGCAAATGGCAAAGAGGTCAGACCATTATCTTTTGTAATTTATAATTGACACAATATCACTGTCTAACACAGCGTTATCCTCTACAAGGCCCATTGGTTTTGGGGCGTGGTGGGGCAGTAGTTAGCCTGGGCAGAGCCTATCAACCTCAGGAACTCCTTAGAAAATTTGAGGTAAATGCGACCCCTCTGTCAGAGCTATGTGTTCAGGACATAGTATTATAGATATTTGAAATAAATAGTTTAGGCCAATGTCTTTTGAGATCTTGGGAACAAGGTAATGCAATGTATTGTTTGGAAAACAAATAGTTACCCAAATAACTGTGTTTCTGCTGTTTCGGGTTGTCCTACATAAATCATAGAGATTTCCTTCCGGAGGCCTTGGTCTAGCCATATTTTTTTAACAACCTGCTGGCTTACCAGGAGGTCTCTTGCCGAAGACAAATTTGACAACTCGCAACATAAGCTTCAATGTCTTCTTCAAAGTAAGGCCACCAGAATTGGCCGCTAACCAGGTGTAAGGTTTCACAATCCAAAATGACCACTGCTTTAGAATCATGAGCTTATTGTACGTATTGGGCCTCAGCGCCTGTGGCAAATACAACTTGGTTCATTTCAAACCAAACCATTTCTCTAACCCGTATAGTCATTTAAAATGAGCCAGGAACCATCATCAAGTTTTAGGGCTTCTTTTAGTTGTGCGGTCAAATCATTCGAATAATCACTTTCTTGTTCTTTTCTGGCTTAGTAAATTCACTATGGGTGGCAGATTTTGGTCAAACATGGGCAATATCTTCCTGCGAACACTATTATTTGAGGTAGTCTAAGAGAGGCATCCGCCATGAAGTTACTCCCCTGGAATGTACTTAGTGGAGAAATTGACCGCTTGAAGTATTTGGGGCCCAGCAAACTTGTTTTAGAGACAGCTTCAGGGGCGTTTTTAAGGCCAAATTTTATGATCAGTCCATAACCTCAAATTGATGTTTTGCCTTCCAGGAAATGTCTCATGGTCATTAAGGCCATGACTGCAAAGCTTCTTTTTCCCAGAATGGCACCTCTCTCGTTTCAGATAGTTCAGCAGAGGTGATATTGCAAAGGCTGTAGGTCATTTTCATTGATTTGAAGTAACACACTCCAGCAGCCACATCACTCACATCGGCTTGGATTACGAAACGGAAGCCCTCCATGGTCCGGGTGCTTTAGCATTGGTTCTGAGAAAACAGTTTGTTTTAAGGTTTTCAAGCTGCTTAGCATCCATGGAACGCACTCTAATGGCTTGCTCGCTTGGCTTCCTCTCCTTTAGTTTTTAAGAGATTTGTGATGGAATTTGCTATCTTAGAAAAGCTGGGATAAAAATGGGCCCCCGATAAAAATTTGCGAATCCAAGAGTCTGAAGTTGTTTCTGGTGCTGGGGGAGCCCATTCCAATATAGCACACACTTTTTCTGGATCGCATTTTATGCCCTCCAGGTGAAAGCGATACCAAATAGTCTATGTTTCTCTTGATGAATTCACATTTGGCAGCTTAGCATAACAACTTAGCCGCTCGCACGTTTCTGCAGAACGACCATAGCAGTTTCGACATATTCATTAGAGTTTCCGTGTAGATAAAGATGTCATCAAGATGAAACCAGAACTCCCCTGTATAGATATTTCATGTAAACACGTTGATTGATCATCTGCATGAATATGGCTGGGACCAGCCCTGTAGGCCAAAAGGGAGAACGTTGAATTGGAAACAACCCATTGGGCTAGTTTAAAAATGTTTTCCATCATCTCTTTTTTTAATTCGAAATTCGTAGTATGCTTCTCTCAACATCCTTCGTGAAAATCTTTCCTTGGCTAGGTGGCCAATGATCCTTTCATCAAAGGAGGGGGTACACGTTTTCCATGGAAATGCATTTAAATTTCTGTCATAACAACAAGCATTGGAGCCATCTTTCTTTTCACGGAACAGGCACTGGGGCCACTACGCGGGCTACGCGGGTTTCGGATTGAAACCACATTCAAATTTTTTACTATAGACAATCTAGCTCTTTCTAATTCTCGTGGTGTACCGAATATAAACTTAGTTTCGGGAGCTTCACCCTACAAATGAAGGTAACATTTCAATACCACAATTGTTGACTGATGAGGCAGGAGCTCACCGAGGCCTTCTCACTGAATACTTCTTTAAATCCCAATATTCTTTTTGGAATTTTCTCCTCCCTTCAACGGTTTCCGTACCTGAGGAGGGCTAACTCAATGAATTCTGAAGCTTTCAGATTGCCAATCTGAGATTGCCCTCTTTCAGTTGCTGATTGTACGTATGCAACATGCCTTCTTCCAGTTAACCTGGGGGTTCCATTCCAGAGCCAGGGCAAATACCAGTATTAATGTTTGATCCATCCCAGGGGCACAATAAACACAGAGTCTCATTATGCTCTCCCATGGTCATTTCTATCGGGTTCTGTATAAAGTGTGCACCACTGGATCATCTAATCTGGCAAAAGGTGAATGGCGTTTTTTAAAGGTTTAGTTTAGCCTTTTGTCACTTACTCCGTGTTTGATACACACCTTGTGCACCGAGTCTAGCAAGGCTTAGCATTTCCCTTTGGCCGCTGAAGTGGGTACCCTCAACTTAACCTGAATGGTCATAGGGCCTTTGTTGGACTACCAGGAGGTCGTCTTCCAAGTCCGTATTTGCTCTCTTTAGGGGAAATGGGGGTCCCGCTCCCTCTCCTGCGGAGGATGACCTCTGGCACCCTCTCTTGTCTTTAGCACCATTTTGCGAGGCTTCGCTGGGGTTTTTTTCAGGCTTCTCCTCTTTTGGACCCCTTCTGGTTCAGCTTGACCCTGCTGTCTACAGCCCGGTGACCTTCCTTCCCACATCGAACAGGCAGAGGGTTTGGTCTTGCACCTCCTCCCGTTGAGGTCTTGGGGACTCTGAGAGTATGGAGGGGAAGGCTTGCTCCAGCCCAGAACCCCCTTGGTGTCTGCTTCGGGTAAATCAATTTACACGTCTTTGCTAGCAAGTACACATCTGCAAGTCATGGGGTCATTCTAGCAATGCAATCTCTGGTACACATCTTCATTTAACCGCATTCTTTAATGCTTCTATCAGGGCTTCCTGGGACCAGCCTCGACTATGAATACTAAGCTCTGTGCTAAATTTCTGGGTGTAGTCGGCCACTGACCTCCCCCTGATTAAGGTGTTCATCCTGATTCCTGGCTTTCACACTGCAGTGGTCCCTCAAACTAGCCCGCAAGGCAGTCATGACGAGGTTATAATTCATTCAGCTGGAGCATTACATTATCAGGGTCACCATCCACTCCACAGCTGTTCCTCAGAGTCCTGGTAACACATTCACTTTTGGCTGCTTTCTGAGGAAAATCTCAGCCCATGATCTTCCTATAGCTCCAAACTTAGGCTAGGAAAATCTCAAGTCTTTGGGATTTCCTCGTACTTTTACTTCAACGGGGCCATTCTAGGAGCTCTAAAGCTCTAGGAATTAACAATCCCGCTGGGGGCCCGGGGCTGCTGCTGGTGTTGTGGCTGGCTTCAGGTTGATTTTATGGGAAGGGGGCTGCTGCTGATCTTCTGGCGGGGCTACTCCCTTCCCCTTCATAACTTTGTGCAGCTGAGGTTTATGCTTTTGAGAAGTTTCCTGACCTGGTCATAAGAGTCTCTCTTTTCCCTCTCTTGCCATGACTCTCTCTTGCCATGGCCGGCAGGTGGCTGTGATTCTGGGGGGGATCTTTCTCTGCGATCCTTCAACAATTCCCCACTGCCGCATCTAGGCTTCAACAGGCTGGGATCTCTTCCAGATTAAGCTCTCTAAAATTCACTTCCTGTAGCAGCAAGAATCTGCCCTCAGCCAGTGCTCCTGATCTTCCTGGTCTAGTTGAAGATGACATTATGTTCAGGAACCCTTGGGAAAAAATTGGGGATTTTCTCTGGGTGGGCCTGGTAGAGTGAGATTCAGAATATGTAAGCTGAGCTTCCATTGAAATTCAAGAAAGAAATACTTAGACCTTTAGATTAGAGAAAGATATCTTTACTGAAAATGAGTGGTAGCAACATAGAATTCTGAATCTGAAAAAATTTGGCGCGTGAATCACATATACAAAGTGATGCATATGGTCCCACTCCAATAGTTCATGAAATTTCCAATAGAGTTGTAATTTGATCAATGTGCGCATCTTCAGTGGTGATCGAGGCCTCTGTCCGTTGACCTTTGGCAATATTTTTGATAACAGGTTGCCAGCTGCACAGAGAAAAAGAAGCTAAGCGAGAAATAGAAACCTAACTCTGGATTATGCTTCCCCTCCTCCTTTTATCAACAGTAGAATGTAACACCATGCCAGGTCGCTTGCCAGACCCCCCATTCCTCCCCCCCTTGTCCATCCTCCCCCCCCTTAGTTATGACAGCCGAAAGATGCAAAGCGATAGTGGAAGATCTTGAAGGCTGACAGTGATAGAATAATACGAAGAACTAAATATTGCCAATGATTGTTACAAATATGTTCCTATAGTTAAATTAAAAGTTTAAAGTATTATGATATTTGAACAAAATAATGAAGATGGGATCACAAGAAGAAGAATAACTGATGGAAAAATCTTATTCCATTTTTGAATTAAACATGACAAAATATGATTATGGGGCTTAGGTGATTTGGATGGGGCTTATGGTTCAAGTCAACCACCTTCTCCTTCTCACCATACCTTCATTTCTGATACTTATAATCCACAGGTACTTGACACAATAACCACCAATGGTTATTGGGCATATTTGACTGACAGGGAGGGTTGGAACAACTTGGCTTTATGGTGTACTTTACTGCTTTTAAAGATGGCCTTGGAAGGAATCAACAGGGAGATTAATGTCAATCAGTTGCTCCAACTACAGGAAACAACCCAGAAAATGTCATCATTTCCCCACCCCCATTAGCTTTCCCTACTTCCCACTCTACTTGGATGAACAATATGACTCCTCATGGGCTTGGTTTCTGTTGTTCGTTTGAGACACAAGGAAGGGAGAAGTAATGATAGTAGCAACACTGCCTGCCCTGTTGTTAAAATACCATAAAAATGAGGGATTTCAAAATCACTACTTTCCTGCCATTTCAAAGATGGGAGGAAAATACATTAACTGGACAGTGTGCATAAATCCTGAAATGGAGGAACTGAATTGGGGAAATAGATTACTAACCATATTCAGAAATCTCCATTTGTGCCATGATCACTTTGCTATCCCCAGTAGGCTTACCTAGAATTAGATCCTTGGATAAATTTATTAGTGGAGAGCAGAAAAACAATTTGGCAAGTAACACATTTTGCCTATATATGTTTTTTAAAGTTTTCATGGGGACTTACATGTGTGCTGTTCAGCTTCCTTCGGGTATTATCCCACGTCATTGTAG
>BHFT01053223.1:0-87302 GCA_004320025.1 Laticauda laticaudata | reverse complement strand
CCGTCTCGAGCCTTGCCTTGCCTCTTGTGAAAGTCGGGGTGGGTGTCCTTCGGGGTTTATTGTTCTCTTCGTTCCCACCGGAACGAAGGCGGCGGGGCTGGAGTCGTGTGGCCCGGGGTGGGGCGGCCCCTGGCACGCGAGCTGACTTGCTCCGTTCCCACGTGCTTTCGCAGGCGAGGCGGGGTGACACCTGAAGGGCTCTCCGGTGCCACCCCCACACCTCTCTGATTCCCCCTTTCCAGGCTGGCAGCGGCAGTCATGGCCCAGGTGGGGCACAGGGTGGATTACCTGGCGGGATTTTGCTGCCCGGTTGGGGGATTGGCAGCCGGGAAGCCCCGCGTGCTGTGCCACGAGAACCAGATCTACCTCTCCAATGGCACCGAGTACGTCTATGTCTACGACCAAGAAGGGCGGCTGATGAAGGTACGTCTGGACTGGCGCTTGGTCCTGCTCGCCGAGCCGCCTCCTTTCGGGGCCAGGAGCCGTGGGGAGATACCAGACGCTGGAAATCAGGTCAGGCGCCGAGAAGGCAATTTTAGGGCTGATGGAGTGGCTGAAGGAGGCAGAGCCTCTAAAGACCCAGGCAACAGCAGCCGCGTCTTTAAAAGTTTGAAAACACCAGTATGTTCATAATTGCAGGATCCTAGCTGATCTCTCTTCACCTGGTTTACTATCTTCCATCAGCCTACAGAACAATGCATTGTTTAAGCACTGGAGATAATTACAGGCGCAATTCACACCGCATCCTTTAGCGCTAGCTTAAAGCTATCTTCTCCAGTCTGACAGCTTCCACATATGATGAAGTACAATTCCACTGCTCTTTACTTAGTGTATGATGGGGATTGTTGTCCAAAGCATCAGAGGATGCTGGGATGGATTAAATACCATCACTGTATGTCTGCAGCAGGTTGCTGTATCAATCAATCACCTTGATTGATCTGAGAAGCAAAGCAGGGTCATCCCTGGTTAGTATTAGGGTGGGAAACTTCTAGGAATTTCTGATCTGCAGACCAGACAGGGATTTTGAAAATGTGCTCTGCAAGAATGCTTTGGCAAGCTATAACCACTGCATGGGTGTACCCAAAAGTCTCTGAAATTGAGTTTGACTCGGTGGGTAAAAACTGATTTGAAGTCATGCCTTCATTTTCATGGTAGCTCTATTTCTCAGTTTGTAATTTTATCCTGAGTTTTATTCAACACCATAAACGCTAAAAATAAACATGTTTATGCAGCACATGAGCACGAAGTGAATTCTATACAGATCTACCTTATGTCACTAATCCTAATTTAAATATAGCATTTGAACTAAAAAGAGAAAAAGTAAAACAGCACGACAACACAATAATGTTATCCCTTACAGCATGTTGAATTTCTCTGCTCCTTCCCTTCAGGAGACTCAAAGATAGAAGTAGTAGTGGGTTTGTTTAAGAGTCAAAAGTATTGACAGAAAGCAAACTCTTGCACCAGAGGAAACTGTGTAAAAAAAAGCAATAATAGCATACAATGTACCTTTTGCACAGTGGGAGATAACTGAGAAGTTTGGGCTACAAAATCTCTAATTTGTCATGTTTCTGGGAGCTAAGGAGTAGTGCAGAACTTCTGTAGGGCATCAGCTAATCTATCCCAGTCATAAAAGATATCCTGACAGTATGGAAATCCATTCGTGATTGGATTGTGACCAGTACTTTTTTTGGCGAATATACATGTGCCAGGTATTTTTTTTTTAATTGTTCATCATTTTAGGACGCTTTCAAAACACATTGGTTTACATTTGCTACCAGGAACCAGAAATATGTTGTAAATAAGTGCTGGAAGTTGTTTTCCTGCCTGTGAATTTTTAGGAGAAAAGCAAGACAGTGGGAGAAAATGAAGTTTGCTTTTCATAATTCTGGATCAGAGCAAAAGATATACCACATTCTCTTTATCCATACTGTTAGTGCCTATGCTATTCCTGATAAATGTAAAACTTGATCAGAAATGTAGCTGAAACTAGGGCGTTGTGTTTTTCCTTCATTAGTCCCTTGAGCTTCTAATCTGTTATTTCTTTAAAAAAAGCCTAGTCTGCTTCTTACAAGCAGAGAACAGATGAGTGGAATGCACTGCTTAGCATAGCTTGTGTGTGTGTGTGTGTGAGGCTTAATAATAAGAGTGGCACAGTAGTTCAGAGAAAGAACCAAAATGAAATGGTTGGTTCGATGCTTTGTTTTCTGCCTTCCCTATCACATTATTCTAACTGGAGCCCAAGATCACCCAAGTTCAGTCCCACTCTCCCTCCTCCCCACTTTATCTGGTATTTTACATAAACAGTCTGCTGGAAACCACAGCTTAATGTTTGAAAGAGTCCTTGGGTTATTAATTTTTTTCCTATAAAATTGAACAGGCAGAGATGATGTGTGAGATGCAGAGATGCTCTTAACTGTTTAAATCCTTAGTTTAGATTTTTCTTGATGATTTTTTATGATATCTTTTTCACCATAGCAACATTTGGTAGCAAATTGGTTGTTCTTCATAAGTCACCTACGTGTAGCATCAAATTCTTGACATCAATCTGTGGTGATTTCCCCCCCACCCCCAACCTCTTGAAACTGTCCTTACAAATCTGCCTTTTGTCTCTAGAATAGTCTTGTTGAACTAGAAAATGAAGGTTATATTTTCTATTTGCTGTATTGGCACAAGTGATACATTTATGAAATATATTTTCCAGTGTTGCATAGATTTTCCAGTGTTGATTCCTAGATTTAAATCATACTTTCACATATTAAAGCAATGTTTCTGAATCTCAACAATTTTAAGGTGGGTGGATTTCAACTCCCAGAATTCCCCAGCTGGTAAGCTGGCTAGGGAATTCTGGGAGTTGAAATTGCATACTTGAAACTTATTGAGGTTCAGAAACCCTGTATTAAAGACACTTGTTTAATTTATTCTTTTGATTTTACCTAAGAAGCCTATTTTGATAAGAACCAGCTGAACCATGCACACTTTCCACTCACATAGAGATAGGTAACAAATAGGTTAATATGCATATAGATTATTACTTTCTCATAAAAATGATAAAAATACAGATTTTGCAGGGCTTTCTCATGCAGAGATGATACTCTGTTCTCTGTGCTTATAATACTGTTGCAGCTTTGACTGCAGACAGATGTTTGTGTTGGCTGCTGCTTGTTCTCTCACTGCTGAAATGATAGCCCCCATCTTGGATATAATATGCCACTTGTTCAGCAACACATTAGCAATCGTTAATGGCTTAAAAGGAGGAATGACATGCAAAATAACATTCTCCTCTTATGGCAGGGTATGCTTTTGGGTGAAAATAGTAACAACTGCACATCCTCAGATAAATAAACAAAACAAATAATCTTTACTTCAAGCTTCCCTTGAGTTGAGAATGAAGCTCCTTTTAAATCAAGGAACATTCAGAAAATGGCTTCAGACTAGATGTGCCAAGGTGTCTTAAATGATATTCGGAGGATCCTGATTCTGCACAAGGCAGCAACTTATTATTTGATTATAGTAGATTCCTATTTCATCATAATCTATCCAGTCCTCAGTGACGGTTAGTCAGTCCTTCAAGGTAGTCCAGGCAAGAGGCACAAACAGGAGTAATAGCTCTCTACTTCTGTTGTAAGTCTGCACACATTTCTCTCTTCCTCTCATTTTAACTTTCCAGACCTCCCAGAAACAGGGAGTAGTTGCTTGTTTCTCCTGACTGAAGCACAGGCGAATTTCATAGGTGCTGCAGTTCTGCCAGTAACCTGTTGCCAAATGTGAAGGTCTTTGTAGATTAACATCCATGCTTTAGTTTGCACACAGAAGCCAATGAGCAGCCAAAGCGGAGCCTGCAGTAACAGAGGTTATGGACTCCTCCAGTGATGCCTGGTGGTGAGCATTTGATCCACTGCATTCTCTACCAACAGAAGCTTCCAGATGGTGATTAAAGGCAGCCCTGTGCATTGTGGTAGTTGAGACAGGTGGTGATATAGCTTGATTTTGGAGAGACAGATTTTCAATCTCCTCATTGTTTTGGTTTGCACTTTTTCACCAGATGAAGTTTGTGGCCTCTGCGGATGAGGATTACCAGCTTTTAACCAGCATTGTGTTCACGATTTTGACAACAGTGGCATGAGGGGAGTAAATTGAGGTGAAATTTGTCCCACTTAACCTACAGGTGGACAAAAGCTTCACCTACTCAATGCTACTTTACTAACGAAGAAACAGTACCAATAATATTTTTTTTAAAAAGATAAATTCAGTGGTGTAAAGACTCTTAATTCCTGTAATGAAATAAGTGTCAAGCACAAGGGTGAGATTAAAGGTAGATCTCCTTTAATGATTGCCTTATTTAGTGACCATTTGAAATTATGACAGTGTTGAAAAAGTAATGGTTCTCACATGTATGCCTGTCACAGCATCCCCATCAAGGGTGGGATTCTACCAGTTTGCACCTATTTGCTAGAACAGTTGTTAACATTCTAAGCAGTTCGGAGAACCAGTTGTTAGAATAAATTACTGGACTAATCCTGTAAGGAAGGCAGGAAGGAAACATTCTGGTGTTGCTTACAGAAACTGCCTCTCCGTTAACCCTTATTACATTCTTGGCAGGAGTAGACTTCCTGTCTCAGGAACTTCTCTTGTGTTTTTTTTCTCTCCTTTTCTGGTACTTTGCTTGTGTGGAGTGACTATTCAAAGTTACAATGGCACTGAAAAAAGTGACTTATGACCATTTTTCACACTTATGACTGTTGCAGCATCCTCACAGTCATGAGAGGCCAGGCGAGGAGATTTGTGCCTTGATGTGAGTGATATTGAGTTGGCCACACCTAGCCAATAACATAACCACCAAGCCACAAGCACCACCTAAGCCATGCCCACAGAACTGGTTGTTAAAAATTTGAATCCCACCCCTGATCCTTATGCTCACATAATCAAGATTAGGGTACTTTGCAACTGGAGGCAGGGGTATTTACCACTGTCACAGCATCCCGCAGTCATGTCATTGTCATTTGCACCCTTCATAGCTGTCTTCTGACAAGCAGAATCCATAGAGGAGCCAGCAGTAAAATCGTAAGTCATGGCCATGTGCTGTCTCACTTAATGACTGTGGCAGAAGTGAGGGAGGGATTTCATCGTGACCGTGTTATATTTTCCTTAACAACCCTGTTGCTTAGCAACTAAATGAGGACTGGTTCTACTTTGATAGTAAATAATGCACACTTTGGCTTATCTGGAACCAAAGCAGATTTTATTAGGGAAGATCTTCCCTGCTCATTCTAGGGTTATTGATGACCAGTTGGATATATATTTATGTGCCCAGTCTTCCTGTGAGGTCTAATATCAGTCTATAAACCAGAAAATGGGCTGTAAATGATGTCTGCTAATGCATATTTTACCTTCCTGAAGGCTTTTTGCGATCCTCCTTCCTGTTTTCTTCCTAGGCTGTCTACAGGTTTCCTGACCAAGTCTGGCATGTGGAGCTCTTGCCCCTCCACCATCAGCTGTATATTCTCTGTGCTGGAGTTGGCATTTATTGCGTGTCCTTGGACTATCAAAGCAGGTGAGGGATGGAATGTGATTGCATTAAGTATTCCAAGCTTCCTTCCTTGCCTAAAATTCTTGAATTAAAGGCTGGAGTGATTACATAGACTAGGAACATAGAATGATAGTGTTGGAAACAGGGGTGGGATGCTACCGGTTCTACCTGGCTCTATAGAACTGGTCTATAAGAGGATCTACAGCAGGAGACCCTATACCATTCCAGACAAATGGTGGTCCAGTCTTTTCTTGAAACTTCCCAAATGATGGAGCACTTGTAACCTCTGGATGTAAGGATAGGATAGGATATATGATAGGATCTGGATATAGGATATAAGATATAAGATAGGATAGGATAGGTCTGATATGTTGATCGGATGTGGCCAATCGAGCCTCTTTTGAGCTCACAGAGGTCAGACGATTCATAGAGAAATCTGGGAGCTTTGGGAATCATCTTGCTGTCGATGTCATCTAACTCCTCCCTTAGGCTAGTCGGGAGCTATGCTTATAATAGGGGAGGGGAATGTACGCAGAAGGGGTTTGAAGGAGGTAAGCAAGAGATAGCAACATGAAACTGCTCTAAAAGGCATCTCTAAAGTAGCGGGGGGAGAACTCGGATTTTTGGAGAATGCAGGATGATTCCAGACGGTTGGGAGTTAGGGGCAAGAGGAACAAAGGCAAGGATACCTTAAGTTAGAAGAAGAGAAGATGGTTGCAGTGGGGGGTGGGGGATGGGAATATGACATTTTCAAGAAGAATCACTCACCCATCTCTGTTACTAGATTCTGGGCCAACAGCAATTTTCAAACCATATTCAAGAGCCAAGAAGCACAGTGTAATAAGCACATCTTGGTATTACAAGACATGTGCCACCAACAGCAGCTTGCTGGGCAGAAGTTTGGCAAAAGCTGAATACGTATGGCATCTTTTCTGTGTCCGTATTGGATTTAGGAGGATGTGTTTATTAATCGGGAATGTGACCTTAAACATGGTATATCACTCAAATCCTGTACCCCAGACCCCCACAAATGAGCAACAAACCCATCTTGCCCAATGTTATACACCCAGTTTTCGGTCAATGTCAATCAGAATAGAGCTGGAAGGGACTTTGGAGGTCTTCTAGTCCAACTTTCTGCTCAAGCAGGAGACCCTAATGACTATCGAGTCTCTTCTTAAAAGTGATGAAGCACTCACAACTTTTCACAGCAAGCTGTTCCATTGTTAATTGTTCTCACTGTTCTCCCCTAGACACATGGAAAGGCTAACAAAACATGCAATCCTGAGCATTGACTAGAATCTTGGCATTGTGGAAATCAAGGTTTGTCTTTTCGTTTCCCCACCGAGCTTGCGTGGGCAGTATCTGTTGGGCAGTGTTGAGCATCAAGGTTTAGTGACCATTGTCTAGACCAGTATTGGTTCAAGTGTGCTCTGAGGACCTCTAGAGCTCCACCAAGACCTTCTCAGGCCCTGTGAAATCAAAATTGTTTGCCAGATATTAAACTTATTGCAAAACTTTAAAGCAATGTCACTCTTCTCATTTTTTATTTGTTAAAAAATGCAGGTTTTTTTTCATGAAAAAATTACATCAGTGTCTAAAAGGTTTAATATTGTTATTTTTACATGATTCAATGAATAAATATTTCATGAATGTGCCCATTTTAATTTTTAATATGGTAAATATTGATAGATAAAAGCCATAAAAATTGTAAGCTCTTTTGGGATTCTCTCTAGCTTTTAAGCACAGGAAGAGGTCTTAAGAACAAAAAGTTTAAGAAACATTGGCCTAGACAACAGATTTCCTGATGATATGCTAGAAACTGTGGTTAGCATCTTCAAAGGTAGGATAACCATTCAAAACGTCTGGTGAAACATCAGGAAATCAGATGTCTAGACTAGGGGTTGCCAACCTTTTGGACCTTAGGGAACACTAAACTCATAATTTTAAATCCTGTGGACCAGAGGCCCTGGGAAAATCCCCAAAAAAGTCTGCAGGAAAATTCCCCACCCCATTTTTCTACCGATTGATCATTCTTTATTTGGGATCACAGGATACTGTCTCCAGCTCCATTCTTGGGGGGAGGGGGTGAGAGAGAGAGATTTTTGGCTTCATGCAAGGAAAACAGCAGAAGCAGCAGAAGTCTTTCTCTTCCCCAAACTCCGACGCAGCCTCTTGGAGCAGGAGGCTTTGCAGAGTCCCAAAGACTCATTTCTGGCGGAGTTTGGGGAAAGAAAGAAAAACTTTTGTGTGCAGCCAAAAGCAGAAGAAGAAAGAAGCAAAAAGAAGCAGCCCAGTGGCCAGGCGAGGCATGTGGGGCAAGTACCTCCCCTCCGCCCTTTCCCCCCTCCCCTCACTACCTCGTGTTTTTCGCAGTGCAAAACAACGCAAGCCTTGTGTTCCCATGGGCCATGTAGGTGGTGCAGCCTTTTGTTCCCATGCAGCCTGGATTAATTGCTTTGGGGGGGGTGCTCTGGGGGTGNGCAGCCTGGATTAATTGCTTTGGGGGGGGGTGCTCTGGGGGTGACATTTCTCTGTGGACCACCAAAATTTTCTTGTAGACCACCAGTGGTCCCCGGTCCACTGGTTGGCGACCATTGGTCTAGACCATGATAATTAAATCCTGAAGCTCAACACCTTCCTGAGGTTGCCTTTCCTTATCTAGGGAAACTGTTAATACCATCACACTACACGTGCAAACAACAGTTCACACTTTGCTGCTTTTAATGGAGATTGGGTCAAGGGGAGCATTCCAATCTCCCTGCCAGTCCCATTGACCCAGATAGAGCATCTATCTAATGTAGCCTATAGGAACACATTAGGAATCTTCAGGGAGTCCTGTTCTTGGCTCTCACATCTAGGTTGTCCCTTGGCTGTTTGTGTGTTTTTCTGCCATTCATTCTTTTGCCATTCTTTTCCAGGTTCCAAGCATCTTAAAAAAGAATTCTTGTAGGCAAAAAGTAAAAAAGTAATTAAGGGGCTGGAACTTCCCTCCAGAGGTGGTGTTCTGTCCATCTTAATCCAGCTCTCCCCATTCCTGAAACCAGCTCAGCGAAGCGGATGCTAAATCTTCTGATTTGCCAGTGCTATTTCCGAGTTTTCTCCCTTTGGCTAGTCTGAGAGGTTTTTCTTGTTTGCTTTGAAGGTTAGTGAAGCAGACGGATGGCGAGGAAGGCGATTGCTTTTCCAGCATCTTCCCCATGGGTTGTGATGTTTGCGCTCTCCCTGATGCCACACTTTGCACCTTCACGCTGCTCAATGATGTCTTGGTCACCCTTTCCCAAGTCCGGGAGAAGTGGTGCATGAATCTCCACAAGCTCCCAGACCCTGAGAGCCAGGAGAAATTGCCACATCTGCCAGTCAGCCATGTAGACATCACCACCAGCACAAGCAATGATGGCGATATGTCTTTAGCCCACTTCCTCCCAGTGCTGTGTTGTGCATCTGCTCCTGGTGCCAGTGACCATTGGGAGGGACTTCGCCATTCTGGGGGGTTCGTGTTGGAGGAGCCCCTCTTCAGCCTCCTTTTTGGTGTGGACGCTGCCATGCTAGATTCTCCCATGATCCTCTGTGGCTTCCCCGATGGGCAGTTGTGTTCAGTGCCTTTGAAGGCCCTAAGCTCCTCTGGAGACCACGGCTGGGAAGACTCACCCGTCAAGATCCTTCACCATCTGGAGGAGCCAGTGGTCTTCATTGGGGCCCTGAGGACTGAACGGAAATCCCTGGGTGTGGAGGAAAATCCAGCCAATGGAGGCTTGGGTTGTGACTGTGTTGTGGCTTTGGGACACTATGGTAAAATGGTGGCCATCAAGGCCTCTCAAGGAGAAGAAGTCAAAGTCCCAGAGCTCCGGGAATATTATCTACAAGGACCAGTTCTGTGTGCAGCCTGCAGTGGGGGAAGCTGCATGTACTACAGCACCCATTCTGACATCTACGCAGTTGACTTGGACAGCAACACACCTGAGGCTGAAAAAGTGGAGGCTCCGGCAGGAACCCTTCCTTCAGCTGTGTCTCCTGCCAGCTTGAGTATCTGCAGCGTGGTGGCGCTTTCCTTATCTTCCCGGGAGTCAGAAGGTATTAATTAGACCATGAGAACAGGTCCATGGTCTGGAACAGTAGAGTAATCCTACCAACCTGTCTGGATACATCCTATTGAACCTGTCAGACAAGTCATTTAGCAACCATTCAAAATTATGACCTGGAAAAGGAGATTTATGACCTGAATTGCAAGTTCTGATAGTTGCACCCGCCCATCCCCCATGGTT
This sequence comes from Laticauda laticaudata, assembly GCA_004320025.1. Lineage (NCBI taxonomy): Eukaryota > Metazoa > Chordata > Lepidosauria > Squamata > Elapidae > Laticauda > Laticauda laticaudata. The sequence continues at coordinate 77,510 of BHFT01053223.1, read as the reverse complement.
ATGAGGCAGCACTTTGGGTGTCTGGCAGTATGGATGCCTTCACGTCATTTGCAGTGTCCTACAGTCACGTGACCATGCTTTACGATGGTTTTCCAGTTTTTGGCAGAAACCACGCCACAGCAAACAAGGGGTTCACTTAACAACTGCAGCATTCACACTTAGGACTGCCGTGTTCGCTTAGTGACTGCTGAAAAAAAAAAGTAAAATTGGGTCAGTCACAAATGGTTTTATGATCATTACAATTTACAAGCATTATGAGAAGGCCCCATTAAGGTTGCAACTGTAGAACTACCTGCAGTAAATTTGGAAGAGAAACGAATAAGACACTAGGAGGACGTAGTGGTGTGGACAGAATGTATCTTGATCTAGGCTCAAGTGCTGATTCGTATTTGCACTTCTTTTGCCAAAAATGAATTTGTCCATGGTTCAGATAGTCCTCAACCTATGGCCACAATTGAGTCCAAAATTTCCATTGCTTAAGCAAGAGGATGATTGTGAGTTTTGTCCCATTTTACAATCTTCCTTGCCACAATGGTTAAATAAATCTCTGCAGCTGTTAAGTTTGTAAAATAGTTGTTAAGTGAATCTGGCTGTGAAAAGTGTGAAAAACAGTCATGCCACTTTTTTCAGTGCCGTAATAACTTCAGATTGTCAGTGAACAAATGATTGTAACTCAAGGATTACCTTTTTTACCTCAGAACAAACGGGGATCACATCCAGAAAAGCTCAAAAGAAGATTTTCTTTAACGCTGACCTTTTCTTGGGCCTACAATGGCCCACAGAGAAAAAAACCCCTTTTGTCTCTCCTTAGGTTGGCTAGGGAAGCAATTAAGTGTGTTACTACATTGGGCTTTTGAGTTGGCTACATGAAAGAAGAAAGTTGTGAGCTCCTTTGTTCCAACATGGTCAAACAATCCCTGAGCTGCAGATTTCAGTCAGGAGACAAGAGATTCCTAGGCAATCCATCCTTCAGCTTGTGGTATTGCTGAGAGACCTTGGCAATCATTTTAAGATTTTATCCAAGATTGGGCAATGTTTGTGTCCAAGGCTGCCTTCCATAGCAGCTTCATAGCAGCTATGGAGCAGCTTCCATCGCAAAACACAGGGGCACCAAAGTGAGGACTTATCTGGGCAATAAGGTCATCACACAAATGTTGCCATGATATAATTATGTCCCAATGTTTGACCCAAAATAGATAACTTGCAGCAGGGGAAAGGAGTTATCAGTACCAACCTGTGGTCATTTATCCCCAGACACTCATTTGGTGATAACTACAGCTCATGATCATATAAAGGGAGTGATTACAGGTAGTCCTCAAGTTACAATCACAATGGAGTCCAAAATTTGCATTGCAAAACAAGACAGTGGTTAAACGAGTTGTGCCCCATTGGACAACCTTTTTTTTGCCACCGTTGTTAAATGAATTGCTGCAATTATTAAGTGAATCCTATGGTTGTTAAGGGAATCTGGCTTTCCCCAGACATTGCTTGTTGGAAGCCGGCTGGGAAGTTTACAAATGGTGATCCACATGATTGTGGGACAGAGTGCAGCTGTCATAAAATACATCTTGGTTGCCAAGTGATCGAATGTTGATTACAGACCATGGGGATGCTGCTACGGTTGTAAGTGTAAAAACAGGTCATAAGTCACTTTTTTTCCGTGTCGTTGTAAACTTTAAATGACTAAACAAATGGTTGCAAGTCGAGGATTACCTTTATGTTGACTTCACAAATAAGATTCTCCAGTTTTTCCTCCTCTAAGAGAAGCAGAAGTTCTCAAGGTTTCCTTTCTCCCACCCACCCCTTTGTAATGACAATAACACTCTCTCAGGTCATTAGTGCACCTCCAGCATATTTCCCAGGGATGCCACTATGCCTGTAGACACTCTCTCATTTGCTTTAAGACTTCCTATACTTCATGAGCTGTTCATTTTTTAAATAAACTAGGGATTAGTGAAAAACTCTTTTAGGGTGGAATATTTTTTTTTTTAAACGGAAACTGGCATGCTGTAATGTGATGTCACAGGCTCCAGTCCAGCATGATAATTTCCAGGAACATCTCCAGGCTCCAAAAGAACTTTAAAAAACAACAACATAAAAATAAAAGTATGTAGCCTCTTATCTAGCTGCTCATGAAAATGACAGAAGTAAGTAAGGGATCGTTGAGTGCAGCCTGCAGGAGGAAGAGCTGGCGGACTGGTCAATTGGTGCTTTGTAACCAGTTAGTTCCCCATGCAGCTATTTTGTGAATGGGCAGGTTGCCCAACTCGCAAGATGTTCACTAAATTCCAAATCTGCCTGTCATCCACTCCAGGCTAAGAGATCCTGGGCTTCTATTCTGGTTTTCAGGTGCAGCGTTCCACTTCAAAACAGCGGGAAGGCGTTCTACCATGTTTCAGAAACTGTCATCTGAGGGGCAGCAAAACTGAATTCATAACTAGATTCGGCTCTGTGGTTGCCTAGATTGCCTAGCCCCAGACCAGCTAAAAAGTTTTCTTTGTTTTATATCCCGACTTCATTATTTTTATAAACAACTCAAAGCGCAAACATACTTAATACTCTTTCCTTTTCCTATTTTCCCCACAACAATCATCCATGAGGTGAATTAGGCGGAGAAAATCACCCAGCTGGTTTTCAGGCCTAAGGCCAAACTAGAACTCGCCATCTCTTAGTTTCCATCCTGGTGTCTTAATCACCAGACCAAATTGAACTCTTTGTTCCCTTTGTTCCCTACCCCTCTCCTCATTAAGACCATTTTCTGTGGCTTGTTCATATCATACTAGCCCAGTCAGACAGGGGTGTCTTGATTTGAGGTGAAAGAGCTCGGCCCTTGCAGTTTTGGGGAAAGACTGTAGGGTGATTATATGCTAGTGTGATAGTTTGTTTTGGGTTTTTGCACAGAGAAAAGCTTGAGGTCAGCTTCCATCAACTCATCCCCATGAAGAAAACAGTAGGGTAGAACTCGAATTCAAGAGCTCTGCCTCCTTTCAGGGAAATGGCTCTGAAATGCTGTAACCTGGGGAGGCTAAGCAGTTCGCCTCCTTTTCTTTCTTGTGCAAAACATTTGCATTTGAGCTTGCTCACCATGCCAGAGGCATTCAGATCCTGCATGCAGGAAGCAGACTTCTCTTCTAGCAAGGATTGCTGGAGGCCATTTGTCTCCCCCTTGAACACAAAGGAGGGGAAAGGGAGGGGCGGCTGCTCCAGCTACCAACAAGGTTTAAGGAAGCAAATGACTTTGCACCCATCCTTGTCATCACTGGGTATTTGGCAGGTATGGTAGAAAGGCCTTGCCTAAAGGTGCTGCACTATTTTTTTTGCCAAAGAAGAAAAGAAAAGGATAAGAAATGGGGATGTTTTGTTTGTGTAGACAAATTATAGTGGTGAAGCAGTTTCTGAAAGCAGCAGGGAGGAGATTTAGAATTATGCAGCATGTGAGAAGCTGGTTCTCTGGCCCACTATAAGCTTTATTTTTAGTGCTGCTTTAATTTCTGAGCTGTTAATAGAGTTTTTCTCCTTCAACCTTCTGTACATGCTAATGAGATCCAGCAGCAAGCTTTCTTTTAAAAGGCTGTATTCAGGAAGTCCAATTCTCGGTTCAATCCCAGATCTTGTTGTGGGAGTCAGTTGTCACTGTACCTCTTCCTTTCCCCAGAGGCTCTTTCTTCTGTTTCTGAACCTTGCATCTTAGGATAAATTCCTTGCATCTTAGGATAAAATTGTTCTATTCGGAAAGAGTCATTATAAAGTAAAATGAAGCGTTCAACTAGGATAAGCATTCTGGAAGGGAACTTAGCTAGATATAAAGTTGCCCTTCTCTCTTCCTGGAAGTAGGTTTTCTGCCTGCCATTTATCCCATTTTCTTGTTCTCCCCACAACTTTCAGCATCATTTCCTACTTTGCTCTTTTGAAGGGGAAGATGGTCTGTCTGTGGTACCTATCTTCTAATTTATATCCCATCTTTATTGTGTTTGTAAACAACTCAAGCCAGCGAACATATCTAATGTTCCTTCTTCCTCCTAATTTCCCCACAACAACCCTGTGAGGTGGTTTGGGCTGAAAAAGAGTATGGCCCAAGGTCACCCAGCTGGCTTTCATGTCTTGAACTCACAGTTTCCCAGTTTCCATATGAAGCATTGGCCTGTGGCAGCAAGCAGTTTGGGATCTTGCTTTTGAGTGAGAAACGGTGAAGAAGCAGCAGCTGCCACCATCTTTTTCTTATGCTGCCTTTTCTTTGGTCAGCCCTGAGTCTGCTGTGTTTCTTTTTCACTCTCCAAGCTTCTCCTGGGGCTACTGATTTTCTCTGCCCCCTGGAGTAGGGGAGTCTACAATGGCTTTGTTTGCTTCCAGCATGAGTGTGATGGCGACTGAAGTTACTTTCTGTGCACAGAAATTAATCTTAGCTCTTCCAGGAGACGCTGAGCGATGTTCTCTTCTTTGTAGTTCTTTCTGCAGGCTGAGAAGAATTATCCCTAGGTTAATACACGGGCAACCCAAATCCAGGCTGGATGTACATCCACACCAATATGCCACTATCCATATATGTACAAACATAGCCAGTACATTTTTTATTCCCTCTTTAATTCTCCTGTGATCTTCTTTGCCCTTGTTCAACTTCCTCCCTCCAATGCAAAATATTTTCTGTCCTTGGTCCCCTTTCCAAGTTACTTTTTATCTTTTTCCTGTATAGGTGGGCACGTTTCCAGATAAAATACTGTGTGCAGCCACCTGCGGTTTTATTGTAATAAATGTGGTGGAGTTGTGGTTTAATTGGCAACATGCCTGCTTCTCTTCTCTCTTTTGTGAAAAGGAAAGATTCTTTTGAATATCTGGTGCAGCAGGGATATTGAGGGGCATATGCACAGTCAGAGACAGAGGTATTTCAGCTTTTTGTTTCATCATGAAAGCTGTCTTCCAAGTGCTGGTTAGATTGCCCATTCTTTCCCTCTCTAAGGTCGTGTAACTACAACCTCCAAACCAGCATAGTTGTTCCAGAGATTTTAAAGACACATGGTTCTAAGACAGCATTTTTCAAACTTTGCAGCTTTAAGATGTGTGGACTTCAGCTCCCAGAATTCCCCAGCCATCATATTTGCCTGTTTGGAAAAACTGATTATTATTTTTTGCGGTGGTAGTGGGGATATTGTATGTGGAAGTACACATCCTTCATGGTTTGGACATTTACATCCTCGACTTACAACAGTTGAGCTCAAAATCCCTCTTGCTAAGCAAGACAGCTGTTGAGTGAGTTTTGCTCCATTTTACAAGTTTTCTTGCCACTTTTGTTAAGTGAATCACTGCAGTTCTTAAGTTATTAACATGGTTGTTAGGTGAATCCGGATTCTGTATTCATTTTGCTTGTCAGAGGTGACCATATGACCTCGGGACACTGCAACCATCATAAATATGAACCAGTTGTCAAACATCTGATTTAGATTACGTGACCATGGGTATACTACAACGATCATAAGTTTGAAAAATGGTCACAAATCACTTTGCAGTGCTGTTGTAACTTTAAGGGTCACTAAATGTATGTTTGTAAGATGATTATTTGTATTTATTAGGGTTTTTTTTATCCCAACTTTATTACTTCAAGGCATAATACTCCATCCCCTTATTTTTTCCACCACAACTCTGTGAGGTAGGTTGGGCTGAGAGAAAGTGACTGGCCCAAGGTCACCCGGCCGACTTTCATACCTAAGGTGGAACGAGAGCTAGAACTCACAGTCTCCTGGTTTCAAGGACAGCACCTTAACCACTACACTAGACTACACAAATACAAGGAGTTCACAGGTTTTAAGAGCAGTGACATTTATTTATTTATTTATTAAATTTCCAGGTTGCCGATCTCCCCTACAAGGTGACACTTGTAGGGGAGGTGCAAGAGATTCTGTAGGAGGTGGATCAGGACAAAAACTAAATCTGATTTCATTTACTTTTGAATTAATTTAAACTTAAATTTTATACAATTATCCTTCCATTGAGTGATGGTAATATTAATTATCCTTCCATTGAGTGATGGTAATATTAATTATCCTTCCATTGAGTGATGGTAATATGGGGGCCATTTTGGAGGTCCTTCATGAAGGCTCTTTAGGGCTCTATGTAACTTCAAGGTCTGTTTCCCTGATCTATTGCTGGGAAGGAGGACTGAAATCTTCCTCATGGTGTTAACTCTCTTCTCTGCTTCTCTCCTCTTCTTCTACACTGCCACCATGCTCAGGAGAATCTGAACTTCTGGCTCTCTCCGCCAAAGGCCGTCTCATGACATGTGGCTTGTGCAGCCCAGATGATACACAGCCGCTCAAGATGAACACTGACAAAGCTGGGCAGAGGATCAAAGAGCTCCTGTCTGGGATAGGCCATGTCTCTGAAAGGTAAGAGATGGCCTCTCTGTGAATAGCATTCCTGCGTGTAGAGTACACATTTGGCGTTTTTGCATGTGTGGCTTGGGAAGCTCACAGGGAAGCATTTGCTAATGCCACCTGGATTGTCCTGCCTGAGCAGCCTTTTCTGGCACAAGGATTTGATGCTAAACCTTGCAGTGGGGATGGAAGAGTGAGCCACAGTATGCTCAGTTAATGGGCAAGGCAGGAAACATGGCAGTAGTGGCTCAATGAGTGAAGATGACAGCTAGGCTCCAGGTTGACTCAGTCTTCCATCCTTCCAAGTTCGGTAAAATGAGGACCCAGATTGTTGGGGACAATAGGCTGACTCTCTAAACTGCTGGAAAGCACTGTGAAGCAGTATATAAGTCTAAGTCTATTGCTATGCAGGAGATTGTGTTTGAGATGGCAGTACAACTGGAAGAAATGGAGACCTAAGGGCTTCTGGAAGAGCAATATAGGTAGTCCTCAACTTACAGCCACAGTTGAGCCCCAAATTTATGTCACTTAAGTGAGAAATTTATTAGGGTTTTGCCCCATTTTACAAATTTTCTTGCCACAGTTGTTAAGTGAACCATCGTTGTTGTTAAGTTAGTAACACAGTTGTTTAGTGAATTGGGCTTCCCCTTTGATTTTGCTTGTCAGAAGGTTGCAGAAGGGGATCCCATGACCCAAGGACCCTGCAACTGTTATAATGAATCAGCTGTCAAGCATCCGAATGTAAATCATGTGACTGTGGGGATGCTGAAACCGTCATAAGTGTGAAAAATGATTTAAAAGTCCCTTTTTTTCAGTGCAAGTTGTAAGTTTGAACAGTCACTAAATGAACTGTTGTAAGTCGAGGACTACCGATAGATTCTCTGCAGCTTGCTTTGGAAATTCTCCTTGAGAACCAGCCTGCAGGCTTCAGCGAGGGGTGGAAGTGAGTCCAGTGCATCACTTGAGACTTTTAAGAAGAGATTGGACTGCCATTTGTCAGAAATGGTATAGGGTCTCCCACTTGGGCGGCGGGGGGTTGGACTAGATGACCTACAAGGTCCCTTCCAACTCTGTTTATCTGTTATCTGTTACTTCCGGTCACTTGGCTGAGCCTTCAAACAAAGCCACGCCAAGGGCCAGCAGTTTCCAACATCTTCTGACCTGCAGGTTTCCCACTGTGTATCTTGTCTTTCGCCTATGAATTTCTTAGGCAGTTTTTCCGGCCGGTATTATTCAGCTTTTCCTTCTCTTCTGATACCTGCAGAGTGTCCTCCCTAAAAAAAGCTGTGGACCAAAAAAACCAAGCTTTGACCTGCCTGAATCAAGTGATGAACGTGAGTGCAGCTTTGCTTTCAAGCCAGAATGGTCTGAAGCCCATCACTTGCACCACCGCTGCTCATTGGAGCCATATGCTGGTTCAGGACACCTTGACAATCTCCTGCATCTTGGAAAACTCAAGCGAATGCAGCCTGGAGCGGGGCTGGACCTTCTGCGTCCAGCTTTTCGCCAACTCCTGTGACTTTGAGGAAACCACTTCGGATTCTGCCACCACCTATACTTTCCCTATAGATCAGCTTCTTCCAGGGAACAAGACAGAGGTGACCCTTCCAGTCAGCCCCGCCGAAGGCTCCAAACTGAACCTACCTTTTACGGTCTCCTGCTCCCTCTACTACAGTTTGCAGGAGATCTTAGGCACCGTTTCTGAGTCCACTGAGCTTCTGGACGACCTCTTTTCAGACGATTCCCCTGGACTTGCCCTGGACAGAGAAGGCATCTCCCTGCCCTTGAGGGAAGACACTATTGATCTCCTGCATTGCCTTCGCTTGGATGACAACAAGGGAATGTCTGAAGCTAGCCCACCTGCTGTGGCCATTTCTGTCCCCGGGGATCCAGTTGAAAACTTTTTGAAGTTATCTCTCAAGAGCATGGAAGAGAATGATGAGCTTGTCCCAAAGGGATTGAGTATCATTGATGAAAATTACTTGGCTCCAACTGTAGCTTCCATCAAGATATCCTCTGAACTGCTGAGAACGTCCTTGAAGGACTTCTGTGAAGGTGTGTGTTACCTGTGAATGCTTTTAAACTCCCTGTCTTTTGTCCTCTCCTTGACTTTCATTAGGTTTAGCACCTCCAAAGCCCATCCGCCTTGACAGCTCCCATGGTCTGTTTGCCCTGAAAAGAACAGTGTCTTTTATTTGCAAGGCAGCTGTTGTGAGAGACTTGGGAGGTCTTGCTTGTCAATGGACCAGTTAATAACATTCTTGGCTGAGTTATGTGATGATGAAACACTCTCTCTCTCTCTCTCTCTCCTCCTCCCTCCCTCCCTCCTTCCCTCTCAGGCACACACACAAACACACACACAGCACAATTCTAAAAGAAGGGTTGGGGCTCTGTGGCTCTGCAGATGTTGCTATACAACCAGCCAACACGGCAGTGATGAGGGATGCTGGGAATTGCAGTCTGGTAGCATCCCATCGCAGTCTTACAGAATCGTTCCCAGAATCAAAGAACGTCAAACTAATAGGCTGAAAGCCAGCAATAAGCCACCTTCGTGTTTTAATGAGTATTCCACCATCAAAAAAGCCTGCAAATGACTCCCAGATCCTTTGAATTGGCAGGGGATAGTGTTGCAGCCAAACCCAGTGATAGAAGCTGGATAACTTTCCTCTTGGCAATTAAAAAGAATGCAAGTAGTGCGCCATGTTCATGGGCAAATCCTCATTTCCAGCTAATCCTGAAAATTAATTTCAGCCCAGACTAGAGTGGATGCTTTGCCAAGACAAGCAGTAAAGTGTTTTCTCAGGATACTTTTAAAAAATGATATGATTTTGGATATACATTTGCACAATGGTTTTCAACAAGGTAGCATTGCAGGGAGGAAGATGGCAAGATTTGGAATATTTTGCAAGAATTGCAAGCAGTGATAGACGGGGATTGTAGATATTCCCTTCGTCTATCTCACTGGAACAGAGATCCAATATCTATCAGTAGTATAGGATTTTAGATATATTGTGTTTAAATATATATTAAAAAATTGGAGACTGCCTCTCTCACTCATAGACAACTTGGGGGGAGGCTACAATTAAAACATAAAATTATTGTGTATCTTTTTCTAAAAAGGCCACTGGGATTCTTTTATTTATATCATTGTGACCTCAGATCCCTAAAGGTGGACCCTTATATTCAACAGGATATAAAATAATCAGTTCAGCCTAACATCTTTATTATGATGTTACCTATGTCCTAGATTTATGTCTTTGGAGATTCTCAGTCACCCAGGTCATGGTTGTCCCAAAGGTGCTTTCTTCAAAAGGTAACTGGACTTTTCTTTTTCCTTGAAGATGTTTCGCTTCTCATCCAAGAAGCTTCTTCAGTTCTGACTGAATGTTGGAGGATTTAAGGGTTTACATTTTTTGCAGCCATATGGTCAATAGCACGCTTTCTAAGAGTGGAACACAGATAAACCTCCAAGTGACCTGAAGTGACTCTCAGAAAGAGTGCTAACCCTTCGAATGCAAAGAATATAAATCCTCCCATTCACCATCATTCAGTGAGAACTGGAGAAGCTTCTTTGGGTGAGAAGCAAAAAGTCTCCAATGAAAAACAAAGTCCAGTTGCCTTTCGAAAAAAAGCATCCGAGACTTATAGACCCTTCGGTATGTTTGGAAAGCCAGTAAGAGAATCGGGGAGTGTCAGCCTGGTGTCCCCAGGGATCCTCATGCTCTTCAGGTAACAAAGATTGCCCTTCTTTTGTTCTCTTTGCCCAGATGTGTCGCTGTGCTGTGTGGTGCTTCGATGGCTGCTGGCTGAAAACGCCGAAGCGGATGCCCTTCGGAGCCAGGAGGTGGCAGTCATGCAAGGCCTGGCCCCAGATGGAGGCAAAGTGCAGCTGAACATCCGAGAGGCAAGGCGGGAGTTGTAATTGGGCTGTGAAACTTTGACTTTGGGTTATGCTGATTAGATAGGTTTGTTGTCATGGAAACGGCTTGTATGTAGATTTTATGTGAAAGTAAAAAGTTGAGCGTGTTTGTTATCATCTTACTCTACTGCGCTAAAGGAAGAGGTCAGTGCCTTTCTTTCTTTTTTTTTCTCTTTTTCCCCTACACTTTTTCCTCTTTCCTTTTTTCTCCCCATATTTTTCCACTATTTTCATTTTGTTAGCCTTAGAATTAACTTTATTGTCTCTTTGAATGTACACTAATTGGCATACATTAAAATGAAATTTCATTGCATATAGCTCCCAAAGGGTCACCACCTCCCCATACACACTACATAAACATGACCAAATACATAACATACATACATGCATCCTGTGCAGGCAAACATACATGTATTTTACATTTCGATAAACAAATAGAAATTAGGAACTTGGTTTGTAACTGAGCCGGCATGAGAGGGAAGCAGAGGGAGAGGAGATCCTTCCTGAGGCAGAACCGCATTTCGCTCAGTGTGTGGAGATCAGCATGATGGCCCCAGATGTGATGCAGTTTGCAAAAATCCACTTAGTAACCCTGAGTGATTATAAACACTCTCTGCTTCTTGCTTGTCCCCTTTCATGGGCCACATGTGCTCTTGTCTTGCTACGTGGAGCATAGAATAAGAGGTTTAGAAGGGAGGTCTTTCAGTCCAGTGGTCCCCAACCTTTCTGGTCCTGTGGACTAGTAGCGGTGGCATCAGTGGCAACATCAGGGTCAGAGGGAAAGGGGGAAAGTTTCACATGCAGACATGCCCACCAAATTTGCACAAATGCATCTTTGCACGGGTACACATTCACCTGGCACTTGCACAAATGCAGCTTGGACTACACACTCTCGCTCGCTCACCACTTGCATAGCCTCATTCCCAACAGGCCAGGAGCTGGTACTGGGCCACGGATCAGAGGTTGGGGACTTCTGTTCTAGCCCAACCCCGCTGCAGGAGCCTCTATACCATTCCAGACAAATAGCACACTCTGGGCAGGTTACAATGTAAGTGTATTTCCCCAAAAAATTTGGGTCCTCATTTTACCGACCTCGGAAGGATGGAAGGCTGAGTCAACCTTGAGCTAGTCAGGATCGAACTGCAGGCAGTGGAATGCAGAGTTAGCCTGCAATACAATCAGACTTGACTTACAACCAAAACTGAGCTCGAAATTGCTAAGCAAGACAGTGCATTTTAAGTGCATTTTGCCCCATTTTACAACCTTTATTATTAAGTGAATCACTGGAGTTATTAAGTTAGTAACATAGCTGTTAAAGGAATCTGACTTCCCCCTTGACTCTTCTCGTCAGAAGGTCATAAAAAGTGATCTCATGACCCCAGGACACTGAAACCATCCTAAATACAAGGCAGTTACCAAGCATCCAGAATTTTGATCATGTGACCATGGGGATGCTGCAATGGTTGTAAGTGTGAAAAATGGTATTTTTTTCAGTGATGTTGTAACTTCAAACATTCACTAAATGAACTGAGTAGAGGACTATGTATATAAAATTTCCATTCTAATTTTCGCTACAGGTCAAACTGCTTGCTACAAGCTTAAATGCAATAAAACCTTTTCAGTGAACTGGAAAAACCACTTTGGGAGGAGTCCGTTGACTCTCCTTTCATTCCAGTGACACGCTCTCCAAGCATGCTACCTTAGCTTAAATTGGGGGCATATATCATAAAAATGAATAAATTTGGGAAAGGGATATTGTGCTTCCAGATAAAATAGTTCAGAACATGGAATAATTTTTTTAAAAATGCATATAATAGTAACATGCTTAAAATGCTGTTTGGCCTTCAGTGCTCTTATATAAGGTGCAACCTTATGCTCTTCCTCTCTTTCTTTCCTCTTTGAGTGTCAGTGGTGTGGAACAGTGATCATTTTCCCCTGTCAAATGAAAGCCATTTTTTTAAAAAAGTAAAAAGATTGACACTTCCTTACTCTCAGTTTTGCTGTTCGGTGCAACCGGTGGCAGTGACATTCTTGTTTTCCTCCCAGGTGACTGTCAGTGACCTGAGCCCAGCAGGTCCTATCCAAGCTGTGGAGATTGTCATCCAGGGCTCTCCACTGGCAAACATGTGTCAGCTGCATCATGCTGTGGTTCGGCGCATTCAGGTATGTGCTGTGGCAGAGTGAAGGTAAGCAGGATGTTTGCCTATTGTATCCTGAAAACTTCGGTTGCACAAACAAGATAGGGGTTTAGGTTGCAATCCAGCAGGAGCTGGGGCTGCATGGTATTTTCCTGTTGCCTTGTCCCAAAATCTGGGATTTGTGAAATAGTCTAGTCCTTAAGAGAGAGGAAGCCATACAGACTTCATTTCTCTTAAGAAAGGGAATGAATATTCCATGGTCCTCATGTTAAGAAACAAAGGGTTTTGAGGGTTTTCTCCCATCGTCCACCCAGAGTTAATTTGCAGAGGGAGATGGCAGCATAAAAGTGTAATTTTAAAAATCATGTAAGTACCCAAGGGAACAGAAGTAGGTGTTTTTTTGAAGTAGGCCTTCAAAAAGGCCTGGGAGCGTGCTATGGGTTGGGAGCGTGCTATGGGTTTTTACTGTGAACCCATGAAAGAACTCCTCTTTACAATTCTTGCATTTTGGGAATGATAAAGGAAATATAAACTTTGACACATCATTTGGGAAAGCAGGAAACCCAGAGGTGCTAGGCCTGATCCTAGTTTAGAAGTTTGATAGGCCATCACCACATTCGAAAAGCACAAGGGGTCAGATTTGAAGACCTAGTCGGATTTCTTACCTTGCCCTGGCATTTATTTTCTTGATTTTACTCATTTACATACTCTGTTCATTCATCAATGAGTAATAACAGAATGAACAATTAACAGGACCAAAAGCAAGAATTACAAGATCAAACAGTGAGGTAAAAATGCTTTAAGTATACATAAAAGATAAATGGTGTCAAATCAATAGCAAAGCATGGCTCCTAGAAAAGGAAAGATAAAAAAGAAGGCTATGTTGCAAATATTTTTCTCAAAGCATGACAAAGAAGAAGCCAGCTGGACTGATTTGGGGAGGAAATTCCAGAGTGTTGACAACACCACCAAGGATTGTAGATGCTTCCCCTATTTCCAGGCAGGCTTCCTTTTGGGGGTAACACACAAACAAGGCCCTTGTCTGCAAAGCATAGAGCCTGGGTGGGAACCATATGGAAGAAACCATTGCTTCAGACAGGAGGGGTTTAAGAAATCCTATTTGTTTTGATCTGATTAACACAGGCTCTGATTTTGGAACAAGCTTGCCAGGATTCTTCTCCCCCAGATGTACGAGTGCAGTATCTCCAACAGATCCAAGCCAACCATGAGGTAAGCAGCTACCCAGACTCAAGGCACTGGAGGAAGCAAGTGTGCATTGCACATTGTGTTCAAGATGGCTGTGGGAGAACTTCAACCACCTGCCTTTGGGTGAGCACTGTGATTTCAGAGTACAGGGTCGTCCTTGCTTGACGACTCTTACTGGGACTGAAATTTCTGTCACTAAGCAAAGTGTTGGGTGAAACATCTTACAACCACACTGCTTAGCGACGGTAGTTCCTGTAGTCCTGGTTGTTAGGCAAAGACTGTGCAGTCATTAGGAGGGGGCCTCAAACTGTTCCTGTCCTGCTGGCTCACCCCTGCTTTCAGTTCCCCCATCTATCTATCGATCTCACCTCCATTTCTGCCCTTTTGGTGAGGCACTGGAGGAAGAAGAAGATTAGAGGGAAGGGCAGCAGGGGTAGGTGGCAATGGGGAGTGCAGCACAGCCAAAGGGCAGAGATGGGGGGGGGGAACAGGAAATAGAAGAGCAGGAAGAGTTGAAGTGCACACCACAGTTGTAAATGGGAGCAGGCTGCCAAATTCCAAATTTTGATCATGTGACTGCGGAGGCACTATGACAACTATAACTTCAAGGACTGGTTGTAACTACCATTTGTTCAGCTCTACCTTAACTTTGGATGGTTGCTAAGCAATAGGCAAGGACTGTTTGTACAGCCTTCCACAATTGTTTTTAGCCACTCCATTGGAATTGGAAAGGCTGAAACATCATAATTTCAGAATCTGGCTTGATGGAACCAATGAAGGAATGGGTTTATGGCTTGTTTCATAGTTTTATTAATTTTATTTTGTCAAGTGATTGTAAAATAATAGGTATAATTAAAAACATAGTTATGAATACATGAATACATATAAGAAAAATAAAATAAAAATAAAAGAAACAATAGGACAGGGATGTAAGGCACATTGGTGCGCTTACGCACGCCCCCTACAGACCACTTAGGAAAGGGGTGAGGTCAATAGTAAACAGTCTAAGGTTAAAGGTTTTGGGATTTGGGGAAGAAACCACAGAATCAGGTAGAGTATTCCAGACATTGACCACTCTCTTGCTGAAGTCATATTTCCTGCAATCAAGTTTGGTGCGGTTAACCGTGAGTTAGTTGTTGACTTCCTCACCCAGTCTGTGTTCATTTTGTTCATGTGTTCCATAATTTGATTAGTGATACCATTCTTTCCTTCCCTGCCTTAGCCCAGAGCTAAAAGCAGATGTTCATATAAAGCATGACCTGCTTTATATGATTTCACAATGGAACCTTTTATGCAACTGGGGATTTCACTTGAGGGTTGAGTTTTGTCTTGTCACTTTTCTCCCTGTCCCCAATTGTGGAAATACACCCTGGGTTTATATAGAGCTTCCGAATAGCTCTGCTCCCTCAGGACAAGGTGCATTTTGATCCAGCACTGTTTCCCACAACAGCCAATAAGATGCCTCTGGTATGCTCACAGGCATGAGACAGAGATACACACTTCTTGTAGTTACTGCTGTTGTTGGTGATCAGTTTACCAGACTTCACGTTAGCAGACTCTGGACATAATAGATAAAATACTTTATACTATTTCACGTCTAGATAATACCATTTTATCCACGAACAAACTGAAAAAGATTTACAGCTAAGAGGCAGTCCTTGATTTTTGACTACAATTCAGACTGGGACCTGCATCACTAAGTTAGGAGGTCATTCCCTGAGTCACACCCAATTTTTCAAGCTTTTTGTTGTGGTCATTAAGTGAATCACATAGTCATTAGGCAAATGCAGTTCCCCGCATTGATTTTGCTTGTGAGAAGATGATAGTGAAGGTTGAAATGATGATGAACACTTGGCTCTGGGATGCTGCAACCATTGTAAATACATTTTGGTTTGTCAGGAGCCTGAATTTTTGAGTGCGAGGACTGGTCTCATCAATCACTTTTTCCACTGCTGCCATAACTTTGGTCGCTAAATAAATGATTGTAAGTTGAGGATTACCTGTATTTTGTCCCCACAGCAACAGTAGCGAGGTTGATTGGGCTATGACTGGATTAAAATTCCTCTGCAGTTGATATTTTGGGGCCTGCTTTCCCCAATATCTACTCTTCGGATCTAATACCCTTAGATCTGTCCTCAATCAATTTATCCTCTCGCGTTACAGACTGCCAGTTAGTGACCCTCACCACATCTTGTAATAGATTTCACAGATTAATTATGCAAATAACACATTCATTCTGAGCCATCTGTGGCCTACGTGTAGCCACTGAGTTCATTTCTGTCCAGGCCATTAAATTCTAGCAGCAGATTTTAGAATCAATGTTCTCAGCTTAAAGATATTCTTAACTTTTTACTGTAAACTAATATTCATCCAGAAAAGTTGGAGGGAGAGGGAGAGAAATCCAGTGAATAGTACCCTCCCCCAGTATAAACTGATGAGGGGCATAATTTAAGACCTCACCAGCACAGCTGCCAAGGGTTCCCCCACAAAGATATCTCTGATAGTTTGCTGTAACTCTGGACTCCCCTCATTTGTCCAAACGAGGAGGGTTTTTTTTTTTGCTTTCTGTTTGGAAGGGATTCTTTCAGCCCAACTCTAGAAAAAAAAATAGAAAGGAAAGTGCTTTGTGTCTTCCTATATGAAGCCCTGACCATTACAAACTCTGCCAATCCTGAAACACAGAAGAGCTGAAGAACCACATGGTCTTGTGTAGGGAGAAGGATTTAATGGGAAATCCATCTTTTGAATTGAATATGTATAGTCCTTGCTTGAATAGCACAGGTGGGACCAGCAACTCCATCGCTAATCACCGTGGTCATTGAACAAGACATCACGTGACCACTATTTTTCTTTTTATTTCTGACTTCTCTGTTGACTCTGCTTGTTGGAAGGCAGCTGTGAAGCACACAAATGGCAATCCCATCACAAGAGGCTTTGATGGTGGTATGAGTGAGGACCAATCATAAAGTTACCTTTTTGGCACCATCGTAATTTTATACAGCCACAAAATGGGACAATCGTTAAGTGAGAACCATCTGTATAATGTGTCAGTCTGTATCCCCAGGTAGTATATAAAAACATCAAAGCAACCTGTCCAAGAAAACAGTATCATCCTGCCCTCCAAAACAGAAACCACTAATATTCCTCCCCACCCCACCCCCACAAACCTACAAAAGAAGAAAAAGTGGCACACCAGCTTTGGAAGCCCATCTTCACAAAATTATTTTCACAGCTTTGCAAAATGTTAGCACCAAACAGGGCGGTTCCATCTTTGGAGACGACATGTTGCAGAGTGAATAGGACACATGAAAAAAGGCCTGTGGTGGGGCTGCCAGATATTGAACCCTAGCCCTCATTAGATGAGAGGACAGGCAGGAACGTCCCCTGCTCAGCATAGAACAATGCCATAAGGAGCTTTAGAGGTAACCAGTAGAAGGCCTGAAGAATAGGAACTGCATTGGACCTTCCAAGGTGTCTTCGAAGGGCAGCCCCAAATAAAGGGCATTGTAGAGGTCTGGCTGTGTGGGGAAAGCCATGATGTTCTTTAGTTGGGCAAGAAGCTGCCGGCAAAAGCAACCATTTAGGGACAGCTTGTTGATCAGTCCCTGCTCTAATCTAGGAGAGAAGCAACCTAGAACTAAGAAGAAATTTCCTGAATTAATCAGTGGGACGATTAGTAATAACTCCAGAAGTTGTGAGTGCTCCAACACTGGGGCTTTTTAAGAAGAGATTGGGCAGCCATTTGTCTGAAATGGCTTGAGCAGGGGGGTAGGACTAGAAGACCTCCAAGGTCCCTCCCAGCTCTATTGTTCCCTTCTGTTCACAAGAAACGGTAATTCTCCACAACAGTCTTTTTGGCATGGCATGGATCGAAAGATGTCAAATGTAGGATCTAGCCTTTTATAGATCTGCTCGTTTTGAAGCCCACGGTTGCCCCTTAGTTCTCCCCAGTGCTTTCAGAAATGCCCAAAGCCTTTTATCAAAATGTAAAGGTCTTGTCCCTGGTTTATTCCCTCCATTACATCAGAGACTTCCCCCTCCCCCACTGCTCTTGATGACATTGGATGATGGGCTTCCTGCCTGAGCAAGAGGTTGGACTACTATAGAAGACCTGCATGGTCCCTTCCATCTCTGTTATGCTGTTATTCTGTTCTGTTAGATGCTGTTAAAGGAAGCCCAGTCCCTCCGGGATAACTTGTGTCTGGGGAATGATTCGGATGCAACAGTGGAGAAGCTCCTTCATGTTTACCAGCAGCTACGCAACCCCAGCCTTGTGGTCCTGTGAGTGTCAAGCAGCGGCACCCTTCGGAGGATCCCACTGCCGCCTCTGCCCAGAGCTGGTGGATGAAGGGAGCAGCAGGCTGTGCACTTTCTGGATGGGAGGCTGAAACAGAGGCGTGGCAGAGAAGGGCTGGAGGATCCCAACAGGCAGACCCTGGCTCCTCTGGAGACTGAAGGATCAGGGGCCAAGCTTTCTCCTGCAATCCCTCATCCTCTTCCCTTTCCACACAACTAGCTCCCCTGCCCTCCCTCCCTTAGGCTCCGTGTTTTTGCCCACCCTGGACAGGCGCCTGGTTGCATTATGACGCTCTCACATGCAGGCAGGTGCTCTGGTCCTTGTGTACACGTGTGTGCAGAGATGCCCAGGTGTATGTATGTAATTTGGATGGCTAGCCAGGCGCTCTCGTGGCTGAGGGTGGTGTGTTGTGGATTGCCCTCGATGTCGTTAGTTTAGCTTTTCTCGCTTTTGGTGGCCCTTAACGTTGCTGTGGCAGGCAAGTCTGGTGAGTTGTCAGTGGGGAAGGGAAGGGGAGATTTTGCTGGAAATGCAATGCCTTTTGGTTCATTCTGAGCAGAAGCAGAAGCAGCAGCCGCAGCCACTACCATCACCACCACTACCACCAAAGGGCTACGCTTCTAGCTGTGTCACATTTTTTTCAGAAAACACTGTGGAAAAACAGGCTGTCACATACGTAGGTTACTCAGGGGGTGCTCTTAGTATGGCATCCCTTTTTCTAATGGGACATTTTGCTCCTTTTTCCAATGTTTCCTTTCTATAAACTACTTGCTTGTCAATTTCCAAGGCAGAGACTCCTGCAGACTTGTGTATATGTGTGTTCTAAGACTTCTTTGCTTCTCAAGGGACTTGTATTGATGGGGAAATGTCCAGTGTTTTGTCAAGTTGTTAACTCCTGGGATAGCCCTCCCTTGCTGGGAAATCCAGTCT
Organism: Laticauda laticaudata; assembly: GCA_004320025.1. NCBI lineage: Eukaryota > Metazoa > Chordata > Lepidosauria > Squamata > Elapidae > Laticauda > Laticauda laticaudata. The sequence goes on along the minus strand of BHFT01053223.1, from coordinate 58,655 downwards.
CCCCTTCCCTTCCCTTCCCTCCCTCCCTCTCCTCTTTCTCCTTCTTCCCTCCCCTCCCCCTGACAGTCCCTTGGCAGCTTGGGGGCTTTGCCTGCTGCCTTCCTGCTGAGCTAATGCAGCATCTGTTTTAAAAGCAGCCTCCTCCTGATGAATAATTGAAAAGCTGCACCACCAGCATTCACTGGCTGGCACTAAAGGCCATTAGGAAGCACACCATCGCTCAGGGGTGAAGGCTGCCATGCACTTTCCTCTTGTCCAATCTGGAATAATTGATGTCGAGGCTGCCCTCTGCCCTCAGTGAGAATCCTCACCTTGAATCCTGGAGCTCTTTCCAGGCAGATGGGGGCTGCCCATTCCCTTCCCATCCCCATGCAGCCCTTTCCCTTGTACTTACCAGGTCAGCCTGAAAATTTTAAAATGGGGGTGGGGAGAACTGCTACCACCCACAGGGGGAATGCCTGCTTTGTGTTTGGGAGGCTGTCCACAGCCCTGTTTCCTGAATCTTAGGATGCCCCTCGCCTGACCTTTCCCTTCCCCAACAGAGGCAAGAGCTGGGATGTCCAAACAGCTGAAGCTTCCTGGAGGGAGGCCAGTTTTTTGTATTTTTTTTAATAGAAGCTGCACTTTCCCCCTGCTTACCTAGTAAGAGTCAGGCTCCATAAACACACTTACACGCATCTATGTAATTAAACCTTCCAAAGTGAAGGTTAAGCGAACCTTTGCTGTCCATGGCTTGGGAAAGGTATTGAGCGAAAAAGGAGGAGATATGCTGCTGCTTTCCCAACCTGCCTTTTCTAAATTTCTCTTAATAGGTTGGACTTCAGGGGGGATGCCCCTGCTCCTCCTTCACCACCACCCCCGTGTGATCATGGAGTGCTCCACCAGTGGCACTTGCAAGGATTGTGGCGGGTGGGCAGCAGATCAGCTGTGTGTCTGAGTGAGAAAAAGCAGGGTACCCCATAGAGAACGGTCCCAACGTCCCTCTTTGGAAAAGTTCGGGTTTCAGTTAGGGACAGCACTTGGGTGGCCTGCGATTCCCTGCTCCAGTGTCTTTGCTTCCTGCTCAGCAAGTCCTCAGTGGGAGAATTGACAGGTCCGGGTCTCAGCCTCCCTGCAGTGCTAGCCTAATTGGATGCCGGCCAACAACCATTCAGTGCTGAACATGTACACCCCTCCCCAGCTCCATAAGGAGCAGGAATTGGCTTTACAGACCATCTCTGCTTGGAGAAATCGTAGCTGGTGAGTTAATGAAACTGGAGAACCCAAGGAGAGAAACAAGAAGTTCCTAGTCACTGCGAGGAGGAGGAGGAGGAGGCTACTCCCAGGGCCCTGGCTGGGATTGTTTTGCTCAAAGAAATAGGAAGTCAAGTCCAGACAAATCAAGTCCTCCAGACTGTCCATCACAGAATTCATCCTGGCACCCAAATTATAATCTCAGGATCTTGGTTAGAATACGTGCCTCCCCACCTCCTCATTTCCTTTCCTAGAAAGTATCCTATTTGTTTATCATCAAGAAAGTCAGCCACACTTTTGCCAAACTGAGCTCAGATTTATCCCATACCCCCACTATACACATACCTTTCGGGCGATAAATTTGTAAAGCAGACGCACTTGTGTTTTCTCATTATGACTAATTGTGTGTAATTCCTCTGCAAATCCCTGGGCTGGTCCTTCTGCACCAGGAATGTAGTTGCACTACCTTCTTGCCATCGGCAGAGGTCAATATGCCATTAACTCTGGGTTGCTTGGAGGGGATTTATCAGGTCCATGGAGGCTGAAGCTGAGCAATACCGTTTTGGTGCGAAGCTGAGAGGTCCTTGGCCAAGTGAGCCAAGATCCACAGTGTATTCCTTGTTTGATTCTCGGGAATACGTCTCGTATTGATCATCGAAGGATCTGGTAATTTTATGGCAGAGCTTCTTTCGACCCTGCTCTTGCCTCAGAGATAGCAACATCACAGCTACCCAACCCATTTAACTGTCTTTTCCTTATTCTAGTGAGCTCTTTCTCCAACATCACACAGGCAGCAAATCCACTGGGATCAGCAGGAGTTTAAAAGCTCACCTGCTGCTCCTTGCCCAAGATCTCTGAGCAATTTTGAAGCTGCCTTCTGTCCAAATGCAATACACTGAGCTCTTGCTTTTCTGAAAGACTAGCAGTGTGGTAGAGCTATGATTTCCCCTGTGGTACAGATGCATTTCTTTCTTCTGCTATCTTTTTCCTGTGCAGACTAACACAAAACACATTATGCCTGTTTCCTGAAAAATGAGAATCTCTTCAAGTTCAAAACATACATTCATAAAAGAAGGGTGTTTTTGTGACACGGATGTGGAGTGCCTTTCCACAAGCCACATAAGTGGTTTGAAGCCCAACCCAAAGGACATACAGGTGGGTCCATGTGTTGCATTAAACATGACTTATTTCACCAAGATGTTTGAACCGAGGCTCACTTGACTGAGCTCACACCGGAGAGTTTTATAATTATATTTTCAAACTGGAGTGACTAGATTGATGAAATCTGCAACACAAAAGCTGAGTAACTCCCACTTGCACATATGCATATTTCTCCACTGAGGATGGTTTACAAAAGTATAGTTACAGCTGACTTTAAACAGTATGGCTCAACACAGTGACTGAACCTACTTATACACATGAGCTTGGATAATACCCAAGTGCACTCACATTGGTTGTGAATAATACACAGATCAGACATTGTGTTCGCGTCAAGATGGCTGGCTGCTGCAGAGAGATGTCCTGGCTTTTTGATGAATGCCTACTATGGGCGCATCAATACATCACTTTGGTATTGTTCCCAATGCAATTAACAGAGATGTCAACTGTATGTGGAAACAAACGAGGAGGGGTTCATGACATGAAAGCATGCGGTGCTTAATAAGCTGTTTAAACCAAATATATCTGAGTCCCTACAGGATTTCTCCTCTCTAATTAGGCTTTCCCACGCACGAAAAAGAAAAACGGGCAGAGGCCTAGCCCTGCATTAGCTCAGCAGTCATAACTTTTGCCCGCGTTGGCTGCTTTTCTTTTTTCTTGCGTCGTCATTTCGCCGTCGAGCTTCGACCGGCGTTCCCTGCCCATCTCCCCCAGCGCCCAGGCGGAAGGCGGCACAGGCCGGCCTGCAACCGCGGCCCCCCGCCAGCGATGCCGCTTTCTGGCCCGGGCACTCGCCCCGCTGCCCCAGCGGCGGGCGAGGAGGGGGCCGGGGCGGAGGCGCTCGTCCTCTCCGCAGCGCAGGCAGAAAGAGCAGCTCGCCGCAGGTTCAAGAGAGGCCGCCGCCGCCTCCGCCGCCCCTCGCTTGGCATGATGTGACGCTTCGCGACCGGAGCCAAGGAGCTCCTCCTTTACGAAGGAAGCGAGGGACGCGCCTTTCCCACCCCGCCCCGTCGCGACCCTCACTTGGCTTTGCCGGCCAGGCGGCGGATTGGGCGCCTGTGTCCCTCGGGGAAAAGGCTGGGCAGAGTCTGGCTGCTTTGGGGGGGAAGGGACGCGGTGTCCCTTTTTGGCTTTTGACGTGAGGCGGTCCGAGACAAGCGAGATTCGACCCTGCACAACTGCTACCCGTGTGCGGTTTCCTGACATCTGCGGCTGGATCTGGGGTCGAAAGTCTGTCGCTCCGTTTGCCTTATATGGCTCTGTCCGACCTCGCCCTCTTTCCTTTCCCTTCAGGGCAGGGGGGGGGGGGAANNNNCCTCTTTCCTTTCCCTTCGGGGGGGGGGGGGGGGAAGATTGCCTTTATAAGGGCCGGGGACAGCGAGGAGGAGGCGATCTCCGCCGCTTTCTCTTGCAGCGCAAAAGATTTCCGCTTCTCCTTCCGCGTCTTGCACGCGATCACCTGGTAGACCATCATCTGAATGCCTGCAGCCCCCGCCCACGTTCCTCAAGCTGAGGAAGGCCAATCGGGACGCCCGGCTTGTCTTAAACCCTCAATTGGTGGTTGGTTGGTCGGTTTTTTTCCCCCCCTGCCCTTTTCCCCGATCAAGTGTTGGTCACCTTTCCCCAGAAGGATCGGAAGGTTTCCAAAGCTTGCGTGGCTTAGCGACCGTCGCGTTGGGCCCAGTGAGAGCATTGTCCCGATGTGACTTTTGACTGAGTAACTCCACACGTTCATTCTCTCCCTCCCTCCCTCCCAAGTGGCAGCTGCATTCTGAGGCAGGTGGTTTCTTCCTGGCTCCAGGGACCGCTTCGCTTCCTTGCCTGAATTATTGTCAGGTACTTGAGAGAGGCCATTTTATTCCCCATGATGAAGCCATGTTATGGGGCCCTGTGGAAAACTTAAATGGCAGCAGCTCTCGCTGGAGCACAGCTGCCCTCCAGATGAAATGCTGGCACCGGGACACCTGCACAGTGGAGCGGTTTCCTACCCCTGTTTGTGTGCAATGCTGCATCCCTCTGTCGCTAATTGTAGTTTAAAACCTGCTACTGTAGGCGAGCTCACCCAATATGGTTAATTCCCAGTTCAGAATGCCGTGTGGACAGTGGTGGGATTCAGGCAGTTCAGCCCCTTTGGGAGAACCAGTTGTTAACTTTCCGAGCAGTTTGGTGAACTGGTTGTTGGAAGAAATCATTAGGGCAGAGAACCGGTTGTGAAATTATGTAGACCTAGAACATTCCCTTTGCTGAATAACCAGTGGGTAGACCAAATATATGTACCCTTGAGTTAAACGGATATAGTGGCTCTTAAAGTGCCGAGTGTATGAAATGTGCTGAGTAAACTGTAGCAATTGAATAGGTATGACCACATACCTCCATCTATGTCCTGATTTCGTAGCATCTGCGTAGCTGCCATGGGTATTTTTCCTATTCTTCTCTGTATAAATGTGTACGTGCACCGAGGTGACTGGTACAAGAAATGCTTTGGCTAAGTATTCAGGAACTCCTCAGGTCCATTAGAACAAGATCTTGTTGATAATAGAACAAGTTGATAATAATAGCAGCACAAAGCTGACTGGTCTAAATATTCACACAGAAGGTTCTGTTGCTTTAAGCTGTGTAAGCTTATAAATCAGGTGTGTACTAAAGCCTTCAAACAAGGAACCCCCTAGGAATTGTACAGATAGTCCTTGCTTATTGCCCACTTGGAAGTTACCATGGAAATAACAAGATACCAGTTGAAAATATAATGTTATGACTAATTTACGGACATTTATGACCTTCATAGTGTCCTTCGGTCACAATTTTGCCATTACAGGCAGTATGTTCTGTCCTTTGCGTGACCTGTGTTTTATTTCTTTTATTCCCTTTTGCAAAACAGAGATATTGGAAAGGAAGGGATTGCAAGAGAATAAATTGCTTTGGTCTTCCATACTGTTGGAAGTTAAAACTCACTCCTCTCCTAGGAAAATGAAATAGTTTAGGATATACTAAAAAGGCAGAATATTTCCCCTAAAAAGAGAAGTAAAAATTTCAAAGCAGAAACTCACCTCAGAAGCAGAAGCTCATCCCCACCTTTGTTAATGGGCAAACCATTAAGGCATGGGCCACAGTACTCTACATAACAAAGTTCTCTGCCCATTTCACCATCTGGTCTGGGAAGATCGCATCAGCCAGCACTCAGGTGAAGCCATGTAGTCCAGACAAAGCCTACAAAGTTAGCTAAGACACCCCCCTCCCGCCCCTGGGAATCTGACAGCCAATGGGGTATATTTCTTACATAGGAACAGGAAACACTAAGGTGGGTCCAACAGAGGGTATATAGGGGTCTCTCAGCATCTTGGTCTTCCCTTCTTGACCTTCTCACCTTGAAGTATGTGATCATCTTTTCTTTTTCACTTTGGAGCTCCAAGCCATGTGGTCCTGCTGTCCACCATTAAACCATCCTTCCAAATAGCCTCCATGTTTCCAGTGTCTTTTTCCCCACTTAGAACTGAACCCAGAAGGATATTTCTTCCAACAATACATTGAAAGCAATGTGATTACACCGCAGCCTGGAGCTAGGAGCCACAAGTGTGCTTGGCAAACAGCTTACACTATTCTCTTGAAATCTCTTTCTCTCCAATTTCTCTTGTGAGGAGAGAGGAGAAATAAAGCAAGTGATTTGGCTCTCCTGCCTGCAGAGCAGCGAGATGGGAAAGGAAGAGATTTCAAGAGAGAAAGCTGTTCATTCTTCCACAAATTGAAAGCAATAGAATGTGCTGGCAGCAGAAAAAAATCGGGCAAAGGAGAAATTGCCTACAAAAACCACTTGGTTCTTTTTCTCCCCATTCTCCTCACAAAATGGAGAGATTGGAGAGAGATTTCAAGAGAGTACTGTAAGCTGTTTGCAAAATGTGCCTGCCTATAATGTGCCGTAATCGCATTGCTTTCTATGTGCATAAGACAGTAAGCAGACACTGGAGCATTCCAAAGGGCAGGGGAGTGATTAGGAGGCAAGCAACAGTTGAAGGTGTAAAACTGTAGTCTTTTCTCTTTCTAGCCAGAAAACGCTGCCATGATAATCTGAGTTCCCATTTAGCAACTGCTTCACGTAATGGCAGAGTTTCTGGCCCCAGTTAGGGTTGTAAAGTGAGCACTACCTATATTTTTTTTAAAAAATAAAATCCATAGGCTGCCTCTCCAATCACATCCACCCTTCCCCCCCCCACCTATTCATAATATTGTAGGAAGTTAGCACCCACCCGTTTCCCAGAAAAATGAAATATCCTGGGAAATATTAAAAAGGCAGAATATTTCCTCTAAAAGAGAAGCAGAAAGTCACCTCAGAAGCAGAAACTCACCCCCATCTTTGTTAATGGTGGGCCATTAAGGCCTGGGCCAGAATGCTTTACATAACAAAGATCTCCAGGTAAAGCTATAGCAATTGCCAAAAGCCCTTTTCAGTGCATCATCATCCAGCAAGGGGCTCAACCTGAAACTCAGACAGCCTAGAGAGTTGCCCAGGGAGTCTGACAACCAATCAGAATACGAGCTGCAATTCAAATCCCAACCCAGATGTTTAAAATCCAGGCACTCTCAGCACCTCGACCTCTTTCTTTGATCTCTCCTTCACCTTGGAAATGGTGAGCCAGGACCGAAGTTCATGTTGGTGGCCATTGAATTAAATAGGAAGTTCTCCAACACCAGTAGCTCCTGCCAAATAAAGAAGTGTTCCAGTGTTTGTTGCACAAGAGAGAAAAAACAGAATGAGGTTAGAAACAATGGGAATTTGTAATTAAAGTGCTGATGGTATGAAACTGGTTTAAAATGCTTTTGCAGATAGGGAATGCATAAACCTTTCGAAAAAGATATATGTGTAATTTGAAAACAGAAAGAATGTGAGCCAAGGCCTTGGTAGAGGGGGGACAGTTAGTATAAAGTACTGCCGTGAATCTTTGCCTCTGGGTTTCCTTCAATGACCTGAGGGACTGGCCTCTGCAGGGCGGTAATTAAACCTTGTTTTTCCTTGTCGATATTTTTTCGATCACAATCTGGTTGGTTTTTTTTTCATCAGTTCAACCTCACAATTTGGCGCTCAACGTGGCCCCGATGGAATTATGACTGGGGAGAAAAGGGACTGGGGTAAGTCAAGCGCCCACCGCTCCCATTGTAGAGGGCCTTCCTTGTCTAGTTGGATCCCGGCAGACGTACGTTGCACTCAGGCAGTGATTGATCCTTGGAAACCAAGAGAGAGAGATGCTCTGGAGTGATCGTTGATACCTTGAAGTGTGGGGACGCCCACACATCCTTTTGTCTCCGGGAGACCAAGGGGTGCTATCAGGTGAGTTTGTTGCCTTTCAGGATAGAAGAAGGAGTGATTTACTTGTCCTTAATCTGGGAATCCAGCGGGACTGCCTTGAGAGGAAACGAGCGGAAATCCCTGAAGTTGTGAATCTCTGGAGAATTGTGGCCGGTTAGCGTGGAGAATGGGAGAGGGACAAGCAAGTTGTGAGACGTTGCAAGGGGAAAGGTACAATTGAATTAAGACCCGAGAAGGCTGATTCCGACTGACTTCCCGTTGGGTCAATTACTTTACACAATGGTCGTTGCCCCTAGTCTGAGATGACTTCACATCTCGGAGTCCTAAGAGAAATAAGAAAGTGACTTCTACCGTATGCCGGACATAGGGTGGCCGAAGTATGTCATCCCTAGTAGACCCGAGTTTCCTTTACCATGGGGATCACCGAAGGAATTACCAGCACGTTAGCTAGATAAGCAGTTTTGAAAGAGTACTATAGTGAAACACCGGATGAAGGAGCAAATTACCCTAATGTGGAGGTATGGTATTTTTCATTTTGACGGTCCAGTTCCACCAGCAACAGAAGGAGGACAGTTTGTCAACAAGGTGGAGGAAAGCGAAACGGACTGGATGAGGAGTCCACCGGCAAATTGGCTCCTGGCAGTTCCGGCCACCACGCTCTGCCAGCTCCAGTTTGCCTCAGCTTCCACCTCCACCTGCCAATCCAGGGACTCAGAAGGGAACTGGCTCAAATTAACAAGGACCCGTGAGAAGAATTTTGCCTCTTAGGAGGAAGGTCGGGCCATCCTGTCCGTCCTTCCCAGTCAGAGAAGTCGCAAATGGCCAATGAAATGTGCAAGGAAATTCCAGTTCCACCGTTTTCGTGGCTGTTCCCCATAAAATCTGAAAATACTTCATGAATGGCGAACAAGTTGGAATTGTTTTGGCGCCCAATGAATACACATCAGACTTGATGTATATTCTTGGACACCTTTTTCACCCCGAAGAAGAGGATCTCATAAGGAGGCAGCAATGGCTGCCTGGGATAGGACGACATGCAGGGCAACAGGGAGAGTGGCTCTGCAGACACAAAAGCTTTCCCCATAAGCCGATCGTCAAATTGGAACATCAATGATTGATGCTCATAGGGAGCACATGAGAGACATAAATCAATGATGATTGGGAAGGCAATTAATTGGCCATCCTTCAAGGGAAAACACTTGACCAAAGCAATTTGTAAAATAACACCAAGGAAAGGATAGTCCCTGGGGATTTCTGTGACTTGGGCTCCAGGAAGGTTACCAAGTACTGCTGGAATGGAGGCCAGAACACCCCTTCGAGACTCTCCTGAAGAATGCAATGTCATCACCAAGTCATGGCCAGAAATATCCAAGAAAAAGATTCAAAAGATCAGAGGGATGGACTGATTTGAGGCATGACAGATTTTGATGGAAGCAAGCCCCAACAAGTTTTTGTGAACGCGAGACTCAGTTAAAACCGAAACAGAATCCTCAGATATGGTAGCTTGCTGTGCAGACAGCAGCCAAGAATGAAGTTAGGAAAGACCAGGGGAGACCGGATGGTCAGATCCGAGTGCAAGGTGGAGAAATTGAAAGATTCCCAGTAGGAGTGGGAGACACCCCGGTTAGCAAAGGAGGTCCAGAGGGCAATCGAGGCAGTTGAATTTCCAATGGCGTCCCAGAGTAGAACTTGCCTTCAAGATTGCAGGAAGAGCGGCTTTCACACACGAATGTTTCCAAACCCCAGAAGGAACGAAAAACTAATGCCCTCTACGATTAGGGAGGTTCGCGGCTCCCCACAGGCGCCACAGGGAGCCACTGGGTAAATGTTGTTAGTGGGTCGCTGAATCATCAGGAACGGCGGTTCCTATGACAACCGGCGCAAGCCAGACATCTGTTTTGCGATCCGGTAAAGGGAGAATGCAGGTCGAAGGCGGCATTTAAAAGTGGGTTGGGGTGGAGTGGGAATACCAAGAGGTCAAGATTTTGGAAGGCAGGTCGAGATTAGAATTAAATGATGTGGTTAACTGAAACCGAAAATATTGTATAATTGTCCGGGATATCAGGAGTGGAACTTGCTTAGGAAGAGACTTGATGTTTTTGGAATAGAATTGTGGGATAAGGGAAAGAAGTTCGCATGTGTATGTTAACAACCGGAAGATGAGGAGAAGATATCATCAGATGTGTGGGCAGGAGGTGAAGGGTTTGTTAGGATGGCATCAGCCATTCAGATCAAGATATCAACAGGGATAACTAACAGTGGACTCCACAATATTCTCCTGATTAATAAGAGGTAGGGAAGGGTTGAAACCAAGTTGATCTGACAGATTATTGAAACAGGCGACTGTTGGAACTAGTATGTCACTTGTGTTCAACTCACCGGTCTTACAGTACATAAAAAAGGATGGGAAGTATTAGATTGGTTAATGATTTGAGGAGGATCAATGAGATAGCTGGTTCCGTAGAATTCCCAGTGGTTTCCTGATCCCTATTACCATCTTGGGGGGCGGATCCCTCCAAAGACAAATGTTAATGTGATATAGATCTGAAGGGTTGCCTTTTGGGTTGCCCCCTTGGGAGAGGGGAGTAAGACTTAGTTTTGCTTTTGAACTGGAATGATCCTGAGAGTGGAAGGAAACAGCAGTGAGCGTTGGACGTACTCCTCAGGGATATACGAAGCTCTTTGTATGGTTTGGACAGGCGTTGGAAGAAAAGTTGGTGTCCGTTTGAGAGAGAGAGAAAGGATCACCCTAATTCAGCTACCGGGATGACTTGTTGTTACTGGGGAGCAAAGAGAAGGAAGTGAGAGCGGCTTCTGTGAGTCTGTTGAATTGGCTGAAGGAGCAGGGGCCTGAAAAGTCTCAGAAAGAGAGCCTTCAATTTTGTTGAAAAAAAGGTGGAAATATTTGGACATTACATCCTCAAGCAAGGGGGTTAGCTGTCTATGGACCCTGAAAGGGTGAAGGGATCATGAGCTTGGCTTTTCCCAGGAAACAAGACCAAGAGGTGCCGGAAGCGTTGGGATTGTTGAGGTACTGCAGAATCTGGGTAGAGACCAATTCACAGTGTTTTTTTTGGCGACCAATTTTTTGCATAAGAAAGTTGCTGGAAAGGTAGAGAGCACATCAGAATGGGATCGGAGGGAGATAGTAAAAAGGTGGGAAGCAGCTTGAGAAGGCTTTGTCAACCGGCCTCCGCGCTTTTAGCCCTTGCCAAACCTGAAACTACCAATTTCTTTGTATGTGGCGTGGCTCAAGGGAACAGCAGGTTGGAGTTCTTGGCCAAAAGAGCGGGGGGGAAGTATCAGCCGGTAGTTCCTAAGCAGTAGGGTTTTGGAGCCGGTTGTGAAGAAGGATGGCCAGTTTGTGTTCAGTCGGTGCAGAACAGCGATGTTGGTGGTTGGAGCAAAAAGGCTGAACTTTCTGGGGTAGTTTGTGGTGCATTCCGCCTCATCAGGTCAACTCAGTGTTGAGTCAGCTGGCTACCACTTGGATGACGCGAACAGAGGATATTGAAGTTATGAAACCATTTGGAGAACCTAGTCCTGATGTGGTTTACAGGGACAAGACGAGAAACTGCAATCCAGCAGAATTCATATTGAGGGGAGAAGCGCAGGTGTGGGAACCGGAAGGAACCCATGCATTGTCTATTTGCAAGTGGATCTCAATGTGACGAAGGTTACAGAGGACTTGGAGGGAGACTCCCATTGGAGAAGGGAGGAGATTGTGTTATGTAGATGGATCTAGCAGGGTGGAAAATGGAAAGCGAAAATCTGGTTTGCAATAGTAACCGGGGAAGGTGAGGTAATAGAGAAAAGGTCACTCCCAGCTGCTTGGTCAGCCCAGAAAATGTGAATTGCTTGCCTTGATCAGAGCTTGGAATTGGCTGAGGATGGAAGTAACGATTTTGGACTGATTCCAAGTATGCATGGGGGGGTGGTGCACACGTTTGGGAAAATCTGAAAGAAAGAGGGTATATCAGGCGGATGGGAAGCAGATAGAGCAAGTGCAGTTAGTAGAGCAAGCCTTCGAGGCATTGCAACTTCCAAGCCGAGTATATCAATTGTCCATTGTGACGCACATCAGAAGGGAACCACACCGGAGGTTGTGGGAAACTGATGGGGCGGACAAATGGCGCGAAGGAGCCACAGGGGAGACAGAGTTGGGTAATGATATCTATACTAGTACTGGAAAAGGAGGACGAGGAGGGAGGAATGGAGCCAGATGAAAAGGAAAAGTTGGAGGGGAGAAAGTGGAATGTGTCAAACCCCAGAGGGATGGAAAATGTCGGAAGGAGTCAAGGTGGTGTCACCCATTGTCATGAGGGGATATTGGAGAAAGTTCATGAAGGAGGACATTGGGGGAACAGAGGCCTTGGTCATGTCCGTTAAACCTCACTATTGGAGTCTGAGGGATGTGGACAGTAGCTCAGGAGCATCTGCTGGAAATGTTTGATTTGTTTGAAAGTAAAAATAAGAAAGCGGCACGCAAGAAAGAGATGGAGGGCGACCCCTAGTCGGTTGGCCTTTTCAGAGAGCACAAATTGATTTCACTGAGTGCCAGAAAAGGGGTGGGAATACCTGCTGTGATCAAAGATCAACTAATGGGGGGTAGAGGCTTTCCCACTAGAAGAACCACAGCTCCCACAGTAACCAAGATCTTACTAGAACAGATTCATCCCACGATATGGAATGATGGAAGCAATAGATTCAGAAGAGGAACTCATTTCACCCAAAAGGTTCTGGCAAGGGTAATGGAGGTGGTGGGGTGAAATGGAATTACACACCCCATGGCATCCTGAATCCAGTGGAGAAAACTGAAAGGGCAAATGGGGAATTGAAAGAAACACTGACCAAATGACAACTTGAAAATGGCTTGCCATGGAAAAGAATCTTCCCTAGCTCTGCTCAGGATCAGAACTTGTCCAAGGAAAGACACCAGGGATCTCTCCCTTTGAAATGCTGATGGGGAGACCCTATTTGATCAAACTAGGCAATCCCATACCAGAGTTCAGGGAGTTGTTCCTTCGAAATATTTGCTGGCACTGTCCGGTCTTTGCTTTCTATTCACAAACAGGGACTATTGGTGCAACGACCACCTTTGGCTGGTAGCCAACACCCACACGAGGCTGGAGACTGGGTCCTGATAAAGACTTGGAGAAGTAAAAACTGCAACCTAGTTGGGAAGGTCCGTACCAGGTGCTACTGACGACTGAATCTGCAGTCCGTACTCGGAAGGAGGCTGGATGCATTACAGCAGAGTCAAGGAAGCACCGGAACCTGAGAAACCTTGGAGAGTAATCCCAGTGGACGGTCAGCCGCTAAAGGTAACTTTGAAGAAATAGCCAGCAGAAACACCATGGAGGTGTCAGCTGAATTCTGGAGAGGACTATTTTGTTACAACTATATTTACATTAATACATCAAAGAAGTTCACAATATGTTGGACCTGCGGGTGACTTGGGAACAGACTTGTGGGATGGCAATGTGTTCATACAGGATCTTCAAGGAGGTCTCACATTCTTTGAACATCACAATGCTGGTTATGCATGCACATGCCAGGAAGAACAGGTGAAGGATTATTCTACACGCTATTCCTTCTTGATCAGAACAGACTAAAAACCACAGGGGGATGGGACAGAGAAATATGGTGTTAGAACGAAATATAACAGGAAGGATTTTTGTTCATTTAAGGGAAAACGGCGTATGTGTGTTTTAAGAGAAATGAAACTAGAGGGCTCCATTTAGAAGATTGGGAAAAATGTAATAAGATTTTTGATATGCCATCATCTTGTAGTAACCATAGCTATACCAAGAGTTATCATAAATTAGATTACTTTAATCAAGATCAGTATCAGATGTTGTATGTATTTTGAAGATATGATTAATTGGACCGGAACATCAAATCAGACCTATGCTATGGAAAACTTTAGGTGGGTATTGTGTGGAAAATATGCATACAGGGAAATGTCACCTCACTGGAGTGGCATATATACAATTAGGTATGTGATATCGGTGATATATAAACTTGATGGCCTTCCCAAGGCCAGATACATAATAAAAGAGACTCAGACTTTGGCCTTACCAGAGTCTCTGGACCCAAGTTTCCCATGTCTAATAACACCATTTGGATAGCCATGAACTACCGAGATATACATATTCTAAATAACTTCACGGTAGCAATGTTCAATGATTACAATAAAGAATATTAAAATGATCAACACCCAGCTTTCTGAAGTAAGACAGGTTGCTCTACAAAATAGGTATGCTTAGACATTGTATTATCTGCAAAAGGGTGTGTGTGTGCTCTGATACATTCACATTGCTGTGTATACATCCATGATTTCCAACCCAATATTACAAAGACAGTAAAAGTAATGAAGAACGTATTCGTTCTAATTCATTATCACAAAGAGGTGACTCCTCATTGCCAGACCTGTGGGGAGCAATATGGTATTGGCTTCCCAGTTCATTTGGTTGAGATCTACCATCATGGGAACTATATTGATCATTATATGCTGTGTATTGTTGTTGTTGTTGTGTTCAGTGTCTCCCTGGTGCAATAACAATGTGTGGGAAGATAGGGAAATCCTTGGGTTCAAGATTGAGAAGCAAAGGAGAACCTCTGATGATGTATCAGAGAGAAATCACTCTGAAAGAAGCAGAGGACCTGATGCTTGAGTTGAGAACAAGAGTGGAAAAAAGAAAAGGGGGGATTGTGAGCGAACCGAAGTCATGTTGGATGCCCATTGAATTAAATAAGGAAGTGTCTCAAACAACAGTAGCTCTGCCAAATAAGGAAGTGTTCCCAGTTTGTGCACAAGAGAGAAAAAACAGAATGAGGTTAGAACAATGGGGAATTGTAATAAAGTGCTGATGTGTCAGAAAACTGTTGAACTGCTTTTGCTAGATAGGGAAACGCATAAACCTTCGAAAAATATATGTGTCCAATTTGAAAACAGAAAGAATGTGAGCCAAGCCCTTGTATGAGGGGGCGGACAGTTAGGGTATAAAAGTACTGCCTGAATTTTGCTCTGGGTTCCTTCAATGCCTGAGGGAACTGGCCTCTGCAGACGCGTAATAAACCTTGTTTTCCTTGGATCAACGAATATTTTGTTATTCTTTTCATCAGTTCAACCTCACAATGTGATTATCCTTCCTTTCTCACTCTGGAACTCCAGGCCATGTGGTCCTGTCCATTAAAACTTCCAAACAGCCTCCATGTTTCCAGTGTCTTTTTCCCCACTTGGAACTGAACCCAGAAGGATATTTCTTCCAACAATATAAATAGAGTTGAAGTCTACATGCAACTGAATTAACTATTCTGTTTTATGGGTCTGCATCATTTTTACAAGCTGCTGGAATGTTCTTCATCTTTATTGCAATTTAATTTTCCTGGTTTTGATTAGATGAGTTTTTAATGACTCTAAGTTGAAGAAGTAAACACTAGTCTCATTCTCGGATGCAATTTGCTCATACAGTACCTTTTGGACAACAAAATAAAAAGTAAATCTGAAATACTCATTTGTTTAGTATGCACACTCCTGCCTGTTTGTTGCCTTTGGATAATGAGAGTCTCTCCATTTCCAGTGGAGGGTGTGGGTAGGTAGAAAGCCTGCTTCCACTGGAAGATTTCCATTTTTTGCCTGCACCACATTAGCAATAGTGTTGCTTTACAATTGCTGTGCATTATTTTAAGAGTAAAAATAGAGAAAGAGGGGGATGCAAAAAAAATATGGCAGAATGCTGTGACTTCTGAAACAATACAAAAGTTCCAGCTAAAACTCACTCAGCCTCTGTTCTCCTGCTAAAGGCCTTTGCTTATTCCAGTACTTTGGAATCAGGCAGGAGAAATTAGAGGAGCCATCCAATGTCTGTAGAGATCTCATAGACAATGGTGTTGCATGACAGCTGTTGGGACAGGAAACTGCATTGAACCAGCATCCTTCCTTTTCAGGTTATTTGCGGAAGGCATGTCCAACATGGAAGGAGAGCAGAGTAGAAGAAAGGCTGCTTCAATAACTGGACAGTCCTGGGCATTGTGAAAATTTCCTGAAGAGCAATTCTTGACTATAAAATTAATCCTATCTCAGGCAATAATTCCAGAACCCCAGCCCCTCATTCTTCATCATAAATTTTCCTCCCTTAGTTGAAATTTTGCAAGCCTGCCCAAAATTAAATTTACTCCCCTTCTTGTCTTACCCCAGCATTTTATTTTATTAAAAAGCTTGCAACAGCTGGACCACCTCATTCTCCACCTGCCAGCCATTTCTGAGTTAGCTTCTAAACTATATCTCTGGCATCTACTGTAGAGTAGAAGATGACTTTACATTTTATATGTTTATGCCTTTATTTCATCAGATTTGCTCCCATTTTTTATAACATCAGCTCAAAGAGGTATATACATAGTGTATTCTCTCTCTCTCTTTCTTTCTCTCTCTCCCTCCCTCTTTCCCTCCCTCCCTCCCTCCTTCCCTCCCTCTCTCTCTCTCTCTCTCTCCATTTTTCCTCACAATACCACCCTGTGATAATGTGGGCTGAGAGAACAACAGCCACATGCCACCAAACTCCTTCCATCTTTGGGCTATAACCTCTTGAGTCAGGATATTAAATGTGGGAATAGCTTGATTCAAAAGAGCTGCTCCTAGAAACAAAAGTAATCTGGAAATACAAAGTATGTTAAATATATTTCAGGCCTTGATTGAAACTGGCAAGAGCAGAGAATATAGGAATGTCCTGGACGTATGCTACTTAGCTTTAAAAGACCAGATTGTAAGGCCCAGATAACTACATAAGCCTTTATTATGTTGGGAATTAATTATTAAATTAGGAGCACCCCAACCTTCAGTTACTGTATCCAGCGAGAAGGAACTGACTTTCCACATTTGCAATGAATCCTGAAAATGTCGTGTCTCCTCTGTTTTGCATACCCACGTTTTCTGGAACATTGACATACTTACATGAGATGTCTTGTAAGGTATGACACCTCTGGAGGGAAAAAACAAGGATGCCCTAGGGAAACTGGAAGGGAAATACAACCTCTGCGACTTAGTCAGACACAGCATAGTAACCACCTTCTAGCAACCTTATTAGTGTGTCATTTCTAAACATAGGCAAGGAAAACCAAAAAATAAAATAAAATACCCCAGGTGAAAAGGTTCCTCTATCCTGAGCCATCTTTTACCTTGCAAGGTATGGAAGCGTAAAGCCCCTTGAGTCCAGGTGCCAGAACTCACCTTCCCCTCACATGCCATTCAGTGTCCAGGCTTGGGCACCAGGCTGGGTCCTGGAGCATCTCAAGCCCTGTGGTACAGGCTCAGTACTCCCAGAATGTTGCACAGTTTAGGGTATCGGCATCAGCCCGCAGGGTTCCAGCTGGGTCTCCTCGTAAATATTTGCCATTCTTCCCTTTAATGGCCACCCGGCTGCACCCGCGGAATTCAAAGAAGAAGTCCTCAGATGTCTCACCATCGCTGCACACGGTGCCATTGCTAGCCACGTACCAGAACCTGTCATTGAGGCCTAGGCGCACCAAAGAGGCACAAGTCATTGGAAGGCACATAGAACCGGAGCCATTTCAGCTGATTAATTCTAAACTCTTGCTTGGGTGTTTCCTTAATAGTTTTTCTTATAGTAAACACATGCAAGTCAGAAGCCATAATGGAACAGATGTTCAAACTTTGTAAAGGGATGATTGAAATCAGAGGTGGTATTCGGCAGGTTCTGACCAGTTCTGGAGAACTGGCAGCGGAAATTTTGAGTAGTTCGGAGAACTGGCCAATACCACCTCTGACTGGCCCCATCCCATCTATTCTCTGCCTCCCAAGTCCCAGCTGATTGGTTGGGTTTTCTTTTATTGCCCTGCACAGGAGAATGGAGCTGGAAATCAGGTTAGTGGGGTGGAGAGGGAATGTTTGAATCCTATCACTGATTGAAATATGACAATGAGCACTTGTGCCAGGATGATGAAATGATTATCAGGGTACTTTAGAGTGGGGAGGGGAGACTCTAAAGAGACAACATTTATCCAGTTCTCTGGATAATCAACAACTAACAACACTCAAGATCACAGCACAGAATCTAGAGTGCAGATGGTTCCACCATATGCAAGAACATGTTAGGGGAAGTGAAAATAAAAGCCATGTTAAAAATAGCATGAAGCCCCAGGTTCCCTAATTAAAACACTGGCATATGCATCCTTCGCCAAGGCCAGTCCTCTGTTTAAATGTCTTCCAAGTCAACAGCTGCCCATCGCTGCTGAAGGTAGAGGAATGAGATAAGAGAACAAGGAGTTGCCCACCCCAGGTGGTACCTGCAAGACAGAGCACGCAAGACACTCTCACTTGGTCACAATTTTCTCACAACACAGGGAGATTTGATTCCTATCATCATGATTATTTCCCAATAAGCATCTAGAAAGAAAAATAATCATGTGCAGTTTTGGGTTCTTTTGCAATTCAGTATCTTCTTTTCCTCACATGGAGTAGAAGGTTGGGATGATGGAACAGTTGGAGCAAGGAGGAAATGTTCTAAATCTCTTTTGTGTCTACCAACAGCAGCATAGCAGCTAACTATGATAGCCCAGAGATAGCTCCATATGGCAAGTCAGATGTGAGGCTTCCTTGTGACTTGGATAATTTTCTGAAGTTTATTGTGTGAAATTAGCTGATGGATTGTAAAGATCTGCTCTACATTATTTTTTTTTAAATGTTGTGATGCTCTTAAAGCTGTTTCCCTTCCAGTTTTAATTTTTTTTTCCTTCAACAGTCATATTCAGTTTTCATTAGGCCTTTTTTCTTAAAATTTTATCTCCACTTATACGACCTTTGGATCAAAGACACCAATACTTCCTTCTTCTGGATGGTAATACTGGTAGACCTTGACTAACAACCACAATTGGCCCCAAAATTCCTGCTACTAAGTGAGACATTTGCTAAGTCAGTTTTGTCCCATTTTGCAACAGTTCTTGCCACAGTTCAGTGAATTCTGCAGTTTTTAAATTACTAATGTGGTTGCTAAGTGAACCTGGCTTCCTCATTGCTTTGCTTGTTAGAAGGTTGCAAAAGGGGATCACTGACCCTGGAACACTGCAACTGTCAGAAATAAAAATAAGTTGCCAAATATCTTAATGTTGATCCTCTGGCCATGGGGATGCTGTAATGGTCATGTGAAAAATGGTCATAAATCACTTTTTTTCAGTGTTGTTGTAATTTCAAAAGATCACTAAATGAATTGTTTTAAGTTAGGAACTACCTGCATTTTGTCTACAGAAACACTGACACTTAGAATATTTAATAACTATTATTATACAAGGTAGGGATGAATTGTAGTCAACAAAATGAACATGTTTGCATGTGATTGCACTTCAAAGGATTAACACTAAGCAACCTTTGATTACACTAGTTTACATTCACATGCAGGAAGTTGGCCCACTGTGTTTCATGTATGGCATTCCTCTGACATGTGATTAATTAATTAAATAATTCAATGTGTGAATGAAGAATGCTCCCCAGCTCCTTTCTCTCTTCCAACTACCCAGTTTGCAGACAGCTAATTACCTTTGATCTGGTAAGCACCATCACTGAAATTGAGGTGGAAGACATCATAGATGGAACGGTTGGCATCCAACAAGTTGGAGTTGCGATGGTAACAAACAAAGCCATGAGCCCCGCGAAGAACTAGGATGGGTCGGTTGATCAGCTTGAGAACAAATTCTTCATCTTTCCCTGTGGCAACAACTGTAACTCAGTGCATTCTGAGATTAATGAGACTACCATAACCCTGTAGAGCTAGGAAATCTAAAAAGGACATTTTACACAAATGAATACAAGGTTGCTCCCTTAGAAATGCCTATTTCTAAGAACTTGTTCATGTGGATATTTGGCAAACAAAAAGGAAGATTTTAAGTAGTTAGGGCTATGAAGATGGGGTTTGTTTTATGGTCCTATTCAGCAAGTTCTCTGCATCTGCCAAAATTCTAGAAATGTTGAAGAATCCTGCTTCTTTCCATGCTTGGGTAATTCAAATAGGATAGTCTCTTAATTCTAAGACAAAATAAGTCTTCTTTAGGATTCTCTTATTAGCCAAAATTGTTTTCACCTATAGGTTGCATAACTATTTACCAATAAAAGAGCTCGAGTGTTCTAGACTAGAGTCAGCTCAAGAACATACCGCTGCCCTCTTGTCAGCCTGAGTTGAGCAGATAAGTCTCCTTTGGTTTATTTGTCCTAATGTTTTGATCTAGAAGGACTGAGCTTCTGAAATAAAGCCCACAGGCAGCTTCACTTTCAGGATCCAGAGATAAGACTCACCCACTCTGTCACTGACAGCTGCCAGTTGCCCATTCTTCTTGGTGCAGATGTATTTGCCATTGTTAGCTTTCAGGGCAACACGGTAACCACACCATTCAAGATCAAACATAGTGCTGGAGGATCTGAGGAAACCAAAGCAGAAAGGAAGAACATGGATTGATGGGAGAATCGGAAGGAAAAACAATGGATGAAGGAGAGAATCAATCAAGGAGAAGAGCATCTAGAATTAAGGAGGAATTTTCTAATAGAACAGTCAACCGGTGGAATGGCTTGCCTTCAGAAGTTCTTGGTGCCCCATCAATGGATGCTTTCAAGAAGAGACTGGGCAGCCTCTTGTCTGGAATGTATAGGGTCTCCTGCTTCAGTGAGGGGTCAAACTAGATGACCTCCAAGGTAAATTCTACTCTACTCTACTCTACTCTAATTTCCACTAAACTTGGCAGTTTATAGATTGAGAGGAAGTATGTAGGGTGGGGAATTTGCCTTTTCATTTAATAATGAAAAATGAAGGTCAGGAAACATGTTTGTAATGCACATTCCACCCAAAGCAGGAGCTTAAGATGACACATATCGCTGAATGTTTTCCTTTTTCTTTGACACGGTCCTAATAAATTGTAGCAGAAAAGCATCCAGGCTATTTTCAGGGGAAGAAATAGGATTTTCCTAGATGTGACAACTCTCTATAAGGAACTTCAGGGAATTTCAATGCTTCATTTCATTGCCAAGTCCTATCCTAGTTTCTAAATAGACTTTCATGTCACTGAAGAAGAATAGGGAAAAATATTTCTTTAGTGTCTATATATGTATGTTTCCAAGAGTTAATCCCACTCACTGTTAAATATTCTAATTTTAATCCAATCTACTTTTGTCCAGTTTTAGCCTGCAGCCTTCAGCTCATGCTTGCCTGGATTAAAAAGTGCTTAAATGTTCTTGCTTAAAAGAAGTGTCACATGTTAAAGGGGAAGTGAGGGCACTGTTGGAGGAGGAGGAGGAGGAGAAGGCAGAGAAACTGTTGTTGGATCACCCAGATTCTAAAATTAAAAACAGCTAAAAACAACTAAGAAAGTGGTGCTTGTTCTTTATTGTATTGAAACAAGAACACTGAGAAAAGATGTTATTCTTTTCCCTTATGTTGTTTTCCCAAACTAAATTATCTTCCTGAAAATATTATTTTCCCCAGATCAATGGGGAAAGTAAGAGAAATATATTCAAATACCTACATGGATTTCTACTAAACCAATAGCCACTTCTGAAAGGGATTGTTTTAAAACCAGGAAATGATTGGGGGAAAGCCTAATCCCTCTCTTGAGGGTGCTTTAAATTTCTCAGCATCCCAGGTCTTCCACAGATTTGGTTATGTGGTTCAAAGATGCCACTGACATCTCCAATCCTACTATTAAAAGTTCTCAAGCAACTGAGAAAACACTTCGGTAAAATAATAATAACAATTAAAAAACAGATACCCCAGACTTAACAATTGTTGGCAAGAAAGACAAAAGAGTCTGGATAGGGAACATGGCAGCACTGGAGACAGCAGAAGAAAAGAGAAAGAACTGAAAAAAAGTCACAAAATACCAAGACTTGCAAATAGAAGTGGAAAACAGAAGCAAAAGAATCCAAAGATAATGCAAGGGTGATTGGCACCTTGGATGAAGTTTCAAAACAACTAGAGTACCACTTGAAAATCACTCTGCTTGACAAAATCACCATTACTCAATCACAAAAGGCAGGTTTTCTTGGAACAACATTCTGCTATAATATTGTTAACACCATCAAAACAGCAACATCTGCTTATCCCAGGTCCTTGGGAAGGACTTGGTGGATAAAAGTGCCAAACCCAGTCTGAATATCTGGCTGACAGTGTGATGAACTACAATAAATTTAATAATTTATTAAATTTGTACGCTGCCCAACTCTTAGTGGCTCTGTCGCTCACAACCATCAATTAATCAAGCATTACAAACAAATAATAAAATCAATGTAGTCCAATGCAGAATCTATGAAATCAAATTCTGCAGAAGAGGATTATGAAATTAGTTCTGATCAAGCAGTTGAACTATTTTAACCTTCCACCAACTGACTGGCTGTTATTTGGGTAGAAGCAGATGAACGTTTTGTACAGGAATAACTTTTTAAAAACACCCACACCATCCAAATGTCCAACCATGGATTCCCGCACGAGGTGTGTGTGTTTTCAAAGAGATGGATTTATTTCCATAGAACTTTTTTTCAACCTGTTCCACTCTTACACGTTTGCCAAAGTTATTGGTTTGGGCAGGGGAGAGGAAGGGAGAGGAGGGGAGGGGAGGGGAGGGAAGCAGAGAGACTGTATTGGAACAGTTGCTGCTGAAGGAGGAAGAGACCTGTTCTTGAGAAATAACAATTGTCTAAATGCAAACTCTGCAGAGGAAGGTAAATGGAGGAGCAGATGCCAAAAGCAATATCTTTCCATCATGACACAATCTTCCTCACTTTTGCACAGACACATTAACTCTATAGGTCTGCAAAAAAGAGACAGAATCTGATTTGTGATGGTACAGTGTTATTTTTGTTATTTTGATGAAAGCCTACAGTAGCTGCTTGCTAAATCTGGTGTTCATTTCTCCCCCAACTGAGTTCTCTCCCAATTGAGTTATGATGCCGAGTACACGCAATGGATACACTTCTGAAATCCTGATTATTTAGGGCAAGACTATGCAATCTTTTTATGCTTAGGGGCTAGAGACCATGTCACCTCTGGAGACTAGCTGCTTTCCTTGCTGTCGGCATCACCAAAATGGCTGGCAAAGGAGGTGGTGAGTGATCCGTAGTGATGTCTGCCTCACAGACAGACTTGGAAATATATTTCTTTTGAACTGTATTCGGTCCACTGGTCCCTGCTTTAAGGACCTGCCAGCAAAATGAAGACACAGCACAACTCACATTTCAGTAGCCATGGCTTGAATCCCTCCATGTGCCACCAACGTCCAATAGTTGCCTGTGTTGGAATGGAAAATGCACTTCTTGGTTTCTTTGTCAATTTGCATCTGGAAGGTCTCATGGTGTGTCTCTTCATCCTGATTGGCTGAGACATTAATACCTAGAAGGAAGAACGTATTTCAAGTCATTTAGTTACCAGATATCCCAATTCACTTCCGATCCAGCTTGTGAGAGAAAATGCCAAGATCCTTAGAAAAGTGCTCAAGTGGTGGCACTAATTTAGACACATTTATTTATTTTATTTTATTTGTCAATCACAAGATAACAGGTATAAGTATAAACATAGTTATGAATACATGAAATGGATACGTATAAGAAAAATAAAAAAAAAGAAACAATAGGACAGGAATGGTAGGCACAATTGGTGTGTTTATGCATGCCCCCTAATGACACATGGACCTTGTAAATATTTTTTAACAATTAAATAGTACAATATGCTTTATTAACCACTGTTATTAATAATAATCCTACAAATTTTATCTATAATTTATAATCTTCTCTCAACAGGCAACTAGGCTCAAGTCTGCTCACCTTGAAGAAAGCCTTCAAGATCACCAGGCCCAGCTGAATGAAACTTCCTGATACATCGTTCTGTTATGTTGTGTGGTTACACTTACATTTATTGCTTATTATAAAATATATTTATTTGTTTATTGTTCTATGGTGTCCTTTTCTGTCCCTTGGAATATGCATTTATTCAACCAATTTATAGGACCAGCCATCCAACAATGGTCAATGAAAAAGATAAAAACCATAACTATTCAAATTAATTAAGAAAAAAAACTGAGCTAAGGCTCTTCTAAACATCTGATTCAAGCATATCACCTACACTTATTCCCAAATTCTATTAACATCCTGGCCTTGGTGCCTTGGAGAAAAGTCAAATCTTCATGGACTTCTGAAAAGACAGCAGGTTTGGAGCTGATTATAGTATCTCTGTGAGAATGCTGTTCTATAAAATAAACACCATGACAGGGATACTTCCAGGAGCCCACCAGGTGACAATTTTATTACTTTGCGAGACATAGAGCATGCCTTTGCATTGCAGATAGGCAGTCCCATAAATGATAAGGCCCCATGCTATGTAGGTGACAATCAACACGTTGAGTTGCACCTGGAAGTCTACTGAGAACTAGCATAGTTCGCATAGCAAAGGTGTTATGTGGCCATGCCTTGGTATACCCAAATCTGAATCTGTGGTTTCATTCTGAACCAGCTGAAGCTTTGAATAGTTTTTAACAGTAGCCTCATATACAGAGTGTTATAGTGTGTTGCAGTAATCCACTCAGGAGGTGACTAAGATATGAGTGGCTGTGAATATGCTTCATGATCTAAGAACAGGCACAACTAGTGCACATGAACTATTTATACAAAGGCTCTCCCAGCCACAACTGCCGTCTGCTACTTAAGATGCAAATTTAAAAGGAGCCCCAGAGTGTGCACCAACTCTGCCTGAGGCAAAGGTGGGAATCACTAGATGCGAGAGGCCCTGAAACCCAGAGCCACTGATTTTCTTTCAGCTAGTTCTTCTCCATCCAGATCTGTACAGTGGCACCGGGAATGTACCTTGATGGGATCAACTGGATAACCCAGAGCATATGTAAGGTATAAGAGATAGATTGATTATTTTGACTCCATGTCAATAGATTAACTTGCCCACCAGTTTCATCATTTTACAGAGAAGTGGAACAGAGGCCTAGAGCTGGACCTTTCCCATACTACCAACACTGACTGAAACCTGGAGGGCAGAGAACCACTGAAGAATTATGTCCCCAGTCCTGGTACCCTTAGCCAGCACAGAAAGATACCAAAGCAACTGAGGGAATCAAGGAGGGCCATATACTATCTCCATCCTAGCATCAGAGGTCACCTATATGTATAATCAATACTGTCCTGCTACAAGATCCTGGCCTGAAGCCTGACTGTAAAGGGTCCAGATTATTTACTTATTTATTTAAAACATGTGTGTAGCTGCCTATTTTAGAATCAACTTTGGGCAGCTCACAACCAATAAAACAATCTGAACAATCATAAAACCAAAAGCAATAAAACAATAATGTTAAAAACCAGAAAAACCTGGTGCCACAATTGCATTGCCCTGATGAAACCCACATTCTTAACCCATCCTGACTTCCCACTATCCCAATATTTAGGAGAAAAGCTAGATTTTAAAGTTCTGAGGAAGGATAAAAGGTTAGGAGGCTATTGGGCTTCATGGAGCAGAGCTGCTATGGAATCTGCTTCCTTCGGGGCTCTTTGGAGTATAAGTCTTTATAAGCTGTAAGCTAAAAAGGAAATGTTGGAAATTGGACTGAAATTGTCCAGTACTGCTAAGCTGAGTGATGACCTCTTGAAGAGTGTTATTCCTTGCTGAACTCACATGACTCTTCGGTGAGGGTGGACAAAACATTTTGAGTTAAGATACCGTATATACTCGCATATAAGCCAACCCTTTAAAAACTGCCCCCAAATGAGGATTTTTGAAAAAACTCGCATATAAGCCGACCCCCAAATACCATGGTGAACGGCCTTTTTTTTTTCCCCCAAATTTGGGGGTCGGCTTATACGCAAATAAATCTGGCTGCCCGACATTCGCGCGATGAGAGCCAAGACTCTCATCGCCTTCGCGGGCAGCGGCTTTCGAGCGATGAGAGTCTTGGCTCTCATCGCGCGAAGCCGCTGCCTGGCGAAGGCGATAGAAGTCTTGGCTCTCATCGCACAAAGCCAAGACTCTCATCGTGCGAAGCCGCTGCCCGTGAAGGCGATGAGAGTCTTGGCTCTCATCGCGCGAAGTCGGGCAGCCAGATATATTCGCGTATAAGCCGACCCCAAATTTGTGGAAAAAAAAAAAAGCGTTCTAAAGTCGGCGTATATGCGAGTATATACGGTAGATTTTGATGTTCCTGGAGAGCCTTCAGATGGCTGTTTTGAGCTTGGAGGCAACTATTTCAGGTTCAAAACCTGCTTAATTCAGAATGCTTTGCACATTTTAAGTTCCTCACTAACCTTCCAGTCATTTCAGATTTGGGAATTATATTTGCTGTCCTCAATCTTAAATATCTGGGAAGAAAGGAATTGAAATCCAGGAGACTGAGAAAGGCTTCATACCCAAATAAACTGATGTTACAACTAGTAGAAAGCCTACATGCTGGTTATATTCAATGTAACAATCTTCCCTCTCATGTCTGGTTTTACCTATTGTTATTGTTTTAATGGGTTTGTAAAATGTTTTATTTCCTAGTTTTATTATAGGCCGCCTACAGTCACTTTGGGGAAATGGGAAGCCATATAAATTTGTTCAAATAAATAAATAAACAACCTCGCCTTATGATGCAAGTCTTTCCCTCTTATTGCATAAATGCTGGGGTTTGCTCTAAAGGGCCTGTCACATAAGCCGACGGATGCAAAACGTATGTAAAAAGGACACAGTGGACGAGAAAATGTTCCATCCGTTGTTATCCACTCTCAAAAGTGCCCCGAATTTTGCATAAGCAGAGCGGACAACAACGGGAAGGAACGGATGGAAGCGGATGGAAGTGGATGGCACATCGGCAGGGCTTCCGGGGGAGCACAGGGAAGCGGATGCAGAACGGAAGGAACGGATGCAGAGTGGATGCCGAGCGGATACAGCGGATGCATCACGGAAGCCTAGCGGAGGCCTATGTGATGCCTAGCGGATGCAAAGCATTCACTGCACATGCGGGGAGGATGCATTGTGTCAGCCCCATGGATATAAAGGGATGCAGCTCGCAAGCAGGTCACCATTTCAGAGGAAAAGACCTGATGCCAGACACAGCTCCAGCCAACAACCATGGGGAAGAAGAGGAAGCCTGAACCATCTGCTGCCGGCCCTGGCAGAAGGACAGGGCCACCATCCCACCCCCTGGCCCTGACTCTGCTTCTGCTGGGCTTCTGCTGCTCGGGCTGACTCTTCTGGTGCTGGGCTTCTGCTGGCACTGCTCCTGGTGCTGGTGGTTACTCTGCTGGCGCTGCTCCTGGTGCTGGTGCTACTCCTGGTGCTGGTGCTTCTGCTGTCCTACTGGTGCTGCTAGTGCTTACTCTGCTGCTTCTGATCTGGTCCTGCTGGTCCTGCTGGTGCTTACTCTGCTGCTGCTGACCCTGGTCCTGCTTGGTGCTGCTGGTGCTGCAGGTGCTGCTGGTCCTGCTTTTGCTGCTACTGTTGTTGTTGCTGCTGCTGCTAGTGGTGGTGTGGTGGAGCAGCCCCTAGAACCTCGAAGCCCCTCTGATGAGGGCCCAGATGGCCCTGCCAGAGGGAGAAGAGGCATACACGAGAACGGGAAGAGGAGGCAATACTCCATCGAAGAGGAACATGAGGATGAGGTGCTCGAATGGCTGAGGGAGAACGAGTACCTATGGCGGAAGGGACACAGGCTCTATCGAGACACCAAAAGGAAGCAGGCTGCTTGGAGAGAGAAGGCAGAGAGCCTGGGCTACACTTCGGAGGTCCTCCTCGGTGGTGGAAGCATATGCACACCTGGTACGGGAAGCTGCACCTCAAGAAAATCTGGCCAGGCCACGGTCAAGCTCACCGACCAGGAGACCCGACGTGATGGCCAAGTGCAGCTTCTTTGGAGGGTGAGATCCGCCACTGAGGAGCATCCCTCTGACAACCCTCTCTCTCAGGCAGCCCACAGAGAGCCAGTCCTCTTCTGGCCAAGAGTCAGCTCCTGTGTCCAGGCAGGTATCTGTGGAGCGTGCCACGACGGAGATCCCCCCAACAGCTGCCCATCCCCATGGCGGAGCACGTGGAGGACCCCTGACGCAGTTGGAGCAAGGAGAGGGCACTTGCACCAGAGACCAACCCACATCCACCCCCAGCTCCACCTCCAGAGAAAGCAGGCAGAGAGCCAGACCGGAGAGGCAGAGCCACTGGAGTCTGCCTGGAGATTCAGGGACACCATCAAAAGCAGCGTAGATCTCCTCTCTCAGCTGGTACACGCTGACATACCATCCTCAAACCGCAAGCCCTTCCTCACCTACGTCAACCAGACCCTTGTGCACATGTCCGAATCACAGTACCAGGTGATCAAGGACAGGATGACCGGGTCTTCTTCACAACCTCCAGACCCAGCTGAACCTGCTCTCACCCAGTCCAGGCCTGTTCCTCCACCCCAGGTGATGTCACTGCCCTTCCAGGCTTTCCACAGGCCTCACCTACCAAGGCTATGGCTACAGGAGCTGCAGCAGCACAGGCAGCCCTTCCCAGTCCAGGCACAGGTATATTGGATGCCACCGGTGCCAACGATGCCACTGATGCCACCGATGCCACCCATGCCACTGATGCCACCCACGCCTCACCTCGCTCAGCTGCAGACCAGACATCCCCACTACACTGCTCCTTCCTCCACCCACAGCCAAACCCGGCCTCAGAACATCTGTCATCAGTATTGGGGCTGACACCCCATGTCCTGGAGGAAGGGGCTCTCAACATCACAGGACTGAGCCAGCTCTCTGAGAGCTTCCTCCACACACCATCCCCTGTTGTCCTCTTGGGGCCAGGCACCCCAATGGCGCCTCAGACCAGCACTCAGCAGCAGCCACCTCCACAGCACCTGGACCCTTCACCCCTGAGACTATGGGCACGCGTCAGAGTGACTGAGAAGAGTGCCAGGAGACTGGGTGGCTACCTGTTGATTTATCTTGCTTGGGACCCTTTACTTGGGTCATTTTGCATTTACAGTTTGTTATTAATAAAATTATCTTTGCTTCACACACTTGCTTTAGTTCTTTTAGTCAATAAAGTCTTGGTGGAAACTTTTAGAAATGGTTTAATCCTTTGCATGCTGTGGATGGGTAAGGATAGCAGTGGGATGGGCAGGGATACCTGATGTGGATGGGTAATAGCTGTGGGATGGGCAGGGATACCTGTGGGATGGGCAGGGATACCTGTGGAATGGGTTAATAGCTGTGGAGGGGTAAGGATAGCAGTGGGATGGGCAGGGATACCTGTGGGATGGGTAATAGCTTGGATGGGCAGGGATACCTGTGGGATGGGCCGGGATACCTGTGGGAGGGTAATAGCTGTGGGATGGGTAAAGATAGCAGGTGTGATGGGCAGGGATACCTGTGGGATGGGTAATAGCTGTGGGATAGATAAACCTCCAGTCGCAAGCATAGTGAGACTGTATGGTCCACCCTCCCAGGTGCCACACCTATGGCCCTTTATTATCAATAACAATGTAATCATTCATCCACAAATTTCAACATAAACACAACTCTTTATTAAATGCCCTGTTCATTGTAGGGCCACTCAACATACATGGCACAATCTCATCCGTGTTTTGAGACAGGCTCAAGGAAGCATCCATTAAGCATCTACCATCCTGTCTTGCCACTCCACTGCTCCAGCTGGGGAGTTTGCACCAGTGTCCAGGAGGTTGCTGCTTCTTCCCTTCACGGGAAGCTCTGTTGGGGCCTTGCACATCCACAGTGTCTATCAGGTTTCGCCCTTGCCTCCATTCACCAGGCTCCATGTCCCCATTCCCTTGTTGACGGTCCACAAGTCTGTTCTGCAACACTGGGTAGCGGGTGCACATGAGATTGTGCAGGATGCAGCAAGCTTCCACGATCCTCCTCATGGTCTGTGGGCGATGCTGCATGGTGGTGAGAAGTACCTGGAACCTGTTGGCCAGGATGCCAAAGGCGTTCTCCACCACCCATCTTGCCCTGACAGCCTGTAGTTTGAAGATCCTCTCTTCATGGGTGAGGCATCTGGAAGTGTAGGGCTTCATGAGGTAGGTTCTGGAGGAGAAGGCGTCATCCCCCACGATTGAAGTAGGGCACACCTTGTGTGGTCATTGGGCAGGGGGTCTGGATCTGGGAAGCCCATGATGAAGGTTGCATTCCAGCCCTCCTTGAGGTGACTGGCGTTGTATACCTGGGCATCTGAAGCTGACCCATTGCGTGAAGCATCGATGTCCGTGAACTTGTAGTCAGCATCGACCATGGCAAAGAGGATGATGCTGAAGAAGCCCTTGTAGTTGTGATAAGTGGACCCTGACTTGGCTGGAGTTTTGCAGGCCACGTGCTTCCCATCTATGCCTCCAACGGTGTGGGGAAGTTCCACTTGTGATACCACTGCTCTGCAACTCTCTTTCCAGCCTTCTTCAGTGGAGGGGCACTGGAGGAGCTCCTCCAGGTATTCTTCGATGATGGCCTGCACCACTTCTCTGACCACAATGCTGATTGGTGTTGTGTGGCACCCTCCAGCCGTACTGCATGCTCCTGTATGTGGCCCCGGAGGCCAGGTGGCCCAGAGTCAGTGCCACCTTGAGCCCAGGGTCCAGGCTGGGCCGGAAGTTGGTGCTCTGCTTGGTCAACCTGGGTCTCAGCCCGCTCCACAACTTCATCAAACATGGCTGGCGGCATCCTCATGAAGTTCTGGAATGCACGAGGGTCTTCGTTCCTCAGCTCCACCATCAGCTTGTTATACAGTCCGTACTCTGCTCTTCTCCTGATCCATCTTCGGACCCAGACACTTCTTGGCCGCCTCCTTTTCTTCGCCATAGAACAGGTGAAAGAGCCTGTAGATGGCTTCGCACTGTTGTAGAACGATGGTGGCTACCAAAAGGAGTGTGTGTATGATCCATGGTGGACATCAATGGATGCTGTGGAAGAGAAGAGCAAGAGCAAGGCTGAAGAGGTCTGCACTGCAGGGCTGCTGGCCTGAAAGTGAGATCCAGGTGAGTTGCTCCCCCTTTTTATAGGCAATATAGGTTTTCCGCTTGGTGTCCTTTTGCATCCTCTAGACATCCTGCAGACATCCTAAATATCCGTGATACATCCCCTATACGAACGTTTTTTCCGTTTTAATGCTTTGTATGAGAGCTGCATCCGCTTTCATCCTTTCTCCGTCCATGCTACTAACGCTGCGTGTCCGTTCCGGCGTCCGTTTTGCTTCCTCCCTGTGTCCGTTTTCCTCTGGAGGCATGCGAGTTGCGCGGATGCACAGCGGATGCCTAGCGGATATAGCAGATGCGTAACGGATGACGACGACGTCTTACGGATGTTCCCCATATGAGTAGCGGATGTATACAGACACGTTGGATACATTTTCCACTCAAAAAGTTTTGTGCAGCTCAAAACTTTTTGAGCGGATGAAATGTCAGTAGACGGATGCTGGATGGATAGAGAGTATGAAAAACGGACGCAGTGAGTACAGAACGGATGAATCGCGTTAACCAACGGATGGCAAGTGTTTCTCTCAATTTTACATCCTCTTTCCATCCGTTGGTGCTGTGTGACAGGGGCTTAAGGTAGGAACCTCCTGGAACCACAGTTACTGAAATTGTGGACAAAAAGATGGTGTAAGTTTAAAAACCAAAGAAGTTCCCAAATTCCCTCTAATCCTGCCTCAAAATCTTGACAATGATAGGCCTTTACACTATTACCCTATTAATCAAGGTCTTTCACATTCAGAGGCCAAATGAAGCTCCTGGCCATCAAAAGGTTACCTACCACCCAATATGCTTATCCTTAATCCAGGTCCAACTTTCTTGGCATGGTAAATAGTAACCTAATTCTCAATGCTGGTCACAACGACAAAGGATTTATACAGGCACCAGAGCTATTATGTCAAAAGCCCGTCATGCATCCTTATACAGAAGGCTTCACTGCCTGATCCAAAATGGTGGCCAGTGCTTCAAAAGATGGAGAATTCTGAGGTACCTTTTTTTTTTATTAACACAATAATTTTCTCATCAGCTCCAAAATTGCAGCCATAGGTCTAATGATATGTCAGGATGAGAGCAAGTAGATTTATATCTGCTACTTATCTTCACTGAAAACATAAAGAAAGGTCTTCCTTTACTCTTGTGCTCAATTACAAATTACAATCACAATTGATTTCAACATCTGTCGCATAGACTTGGAAAGAGAAAGGAGCCATTCAATACAGCATAAACTTGGAAGTAGGAAGGACCCACTCAATCCCGTTCCACCTGCCAAATCTGGCGCTCCCATGTTAGGAGATTATTGGAAAGGCAGTCTGCATGTAAGCATTAAGAAGTCAAGCTATTTTACCAATGTTGCTGTAGCCTTTGCCTAATAATAATACTAATAGCTACATTTGCCAGTGGGCCCAGCTTCTGAAATGTTCAAATGTAAATTAAGTGCATGAGCACATTGCCTACATTAAAAAAAAAATGCAGGTGACAGTCATCTTACACTATTAAACAAGAAAATGTCATAGATGCAATCAGGGACCATGACCAAGAGTTATTTGTTTTTATTTATTTTTTAGCAGTGAGTACAGGAAACAGAATAGAAAATGGAATCCCGATAGCATCTCCCATGGCTATATGTTTTATACTGCATAACTGCTGACAGTAGAGAGCTTCTCATCTGACCAAATAGAAGCTGAAAGAATCCAAAAGATGCTGAGACAAGGGAATGTGACAAGCACCCTCGGCTCCTTGGAATATTAAATGACCTGGCAAAATGTTGCAGATTACAGCAAACACAACAACTAACACAAAAGAAAATAAATGGGAATGGTCAGAAAATCATTGGCAGGTAATAGAGTATCATTAAGGACAGAATATTCAAGAGCCCTGTACTCTGGTTGTGCAGTCTAGAAGAGCAATTTGTGTCTCACCTCAGAGACAGCACAAGGAAGCTGTATTGTTATAACACCAGCAGCCTCTCATGTATGCTAGAGAGAGACTTATCTGGATGAGAGGGAGACTCTGAAGAGTAAAAAGAACTGTAGGCTGTGATGTTTGGGAGGACACTGCAGGTAAAATTAGATCACAAACCCGGAAAGCATTGCTGAGTTCCCTAAAGAAGCTTAAGAAGATGTGGATTATGATGTGTATATTGAGCTTCCTGGGTAAATATTTCTTAGTAGCAGATTCTTTAAATAGTGTCTTCGTCTATAAATCCAGTGATAAGAGTTTAGTAGGGAAAGAGAGCTGATCGCAACCAAAATTTTATTGTAGGAAGAGAAGAAACATGCAAACTAAAGCTTTACAGATCATTGGGAATATGGATTATGGGTGGCATGAGATGAAACATGAATTGCCAGTGGAAAAATGCATCCTCATACTCAAAGAGGGATGAGTTTAATATTGGGGATAGGATTATTGTGCTATTTTCTCTCCTTGAAGGGCAAGAAACAAAAGGAGACTAGTATTTCCATAAAGTGCTATGTCAATATTGGAGAAAGGTTAAAGATATCTAAAGGCAGAAGAAAGTCTGCCTTATACAATGTGGATTGCTATTCTAATTTTGGCAAACATACTTTGTTTGTATGCTAGATTTCAGGTAGTTGAACATAAACTACAGAGTCATTTTGCCTCTTACAGATTAGCTGTACGATATTCTCAGAAAACCGTGCACAGTTCGTATCAAACGAACTCAAGACCTTCCAGGCACAGTGGGAACCTGAATATCAAACATATTTGCCTGTTCCTCCTCAGGGCAATAGAAAAGTAGAATAAACTTCCAGCCCAATGTATTCCACAATGTTCCATGGATATTCCTTGACTTACAATGGTTCATTTAGTGATCGTTTGAAGTTACAACAGCACTGAAAATAGTGACTTTTGATAGTTTTACACACTTACGACCCTTGCCACGTCCCCATGGTCACATGATCAAAATACAGACACAAGTAAAGTATTTGATTATTCACATATTAAAAGCAGCACGAATCTCACTGGCACAATATTGGAAAACGCCTACACATATTATCATACAAAAAATTTACAAATGCGCTGAAATGGAGAAGCTCACATTAAAATTAAAAGGAAAGGATGACCTGGAATTTTATTCGATTTGGGATAAATGGTACGACTGGTTATAGCGCAAAAAAAAAAGAAATGTTTTTATTATGACATATACATATGATGACATACATATACCAAAAGACAAGAATTTACAAATGTTAGTTTTAGATTTCCTCACTCTTTGATTAAGTAATAGATAGAATATATTTGCAAAAATACATAATTATAATCTAACAATAAATAACAATAAAAGATTATTATGTTTTATAGAGTATATATAACAGATAACTTACAGGATATAGGAAATAACTGCCACTTAATATTATTTATGAAATATTTAACTCACTATCAAATGTACTGAGGAAAAATATACTGTATAATTAGTTTTATCATAGAAAGTGTGATGTTTATTTGTATGACTTTTTGTCTTTCATTTTTGTATATTTGTATATTTTAATTTTTTGTATTTAATAAAGTTTTTTAAAGTTAAAAAAAATATAGACACTTGGCAACTGATTCACATTTATGATGGTTGCAATGTCCTGGGGTCATGTCAATGGGGAAGCCAGATTCATTGAATGACTGTTACTAATTTAATGACTGCAGTGATTCACTTAACAACTGAAGCAAGAAAAATCGTAAAATGGGGCAAAATTCACGCAACAAATGTCTCACTTAGCAACAAAAATTTGGAGCTCAATTGTGGTCATAAGTCGAGTATGGCAAAGCAGTGCTATTCCACTACCTGTATGAAAGGTGAGATATAAATCGAATCAATACATGTCTAAAAACCACAGCAGTGATGAAGGTCATTTGAAGAGTGATGGATGGGTAGGAAGGAGAAGTTTCTCTCCTTGTAGGTATACAGTTTCCGATGAGGTAGGCAGGGAAGACCCTGCGCCCCTTTAGCACTATTTTGCAGGATATTCGAATTGGCAGGAAGGTGAAAGCCCATTGGTCAGATAAATCCCCTAACCTGATCATTCCATTGGCAGCCTTTTCCAGCCAATCAGCTTTGCTTAAAATTTAGCTCCTCTCTGGCCTTTTGGTATTTTCATTAGTCTGGTCTTCCTGCATTTTCTAATGTGAATGTAATGGGATCTACTCACACATCAATGGTTGGAAGGTATGGCAGCCGTATATGGCAATGGAGAATTTACACAGCACACGTTTTTAAAATGTTTGTGCTATTAAAAATGAAGCAGATTTCTCCATTCTTCTCAAGGCAGCAATATTTGATAATAGCAAAGGCTTTTATCTTTTTGTTATTTTTCTCTCAAAATTGCTCCTGAAGCTTCTTTTCACTCTCTAGAGAGAATAAGGGATATGAAGTTATTTCTCATGGTTGCATTAATAAGTAATCTGCCTTTCCCCAAGTGATCAGAAAAATATATTGACATGAATAGCACTGCCTCAATGGCCAAATCTTATTCTATTATAGAAACAGGCAAATGCACATATTGAATGGCAACAAAGAAAGTGGTGGATATCTCTGGCTTCCTTAGTCTTCCTACTGAACATCACCTGATAGGGAGAAAACTTCCTACTAATCATTCTCCCTAAACAATGAAGTGGGACTAAGAAGGGGAGTTTTGACACCTGAATAGTTCCCAGTTGTCTCCTCTCTCGAAGTTAATATCAAAGTGTGATTTCCCCACCCTACTTCCAGATGAAAGGACAGGAAGAAAACTTCTGAGGTTTCTACCAGCTTAATTGAAAGAGAGGATGATGAAATGTTACCTGTAACCTTCCCCAGCTTTCCTGCAGATGAAGAGAGAGAAGGGCCTGACAATACCCACATGTACACATATCCAGTAGCCTAAAATAGCCAGTGGGAGCTGAGAACATTACCACATCAACAAAGCATAGCAGATTGCATGGGGAGATTTATGAAGGGAAAAGAGGAGACACACTATATGGATCCCCAAACCCAGAATTGCTCTGGGTCTTTACATCCTAATTTCCACCCACCCCTTTTTTTGGTATAGTAGCTTGATAGCTCCTTTCCCACCACCTCTTCTCTTAGGGATGTCTGTCTCACAGGGTATTTAGTTTCTAATCCCAGTGTGCAAGATGGACAGGCTTTTGCACCCTGGTACAACTTTCTGGGAATTCAAAAACATAAAAATACATTTAAATAATTTTAATAAGGCCACCTCTTAACCATCTAGTATAGAGGTATGGTTAGAAATTTCAATCCTTCCTTTCTAGGCTTCAAATTAATTTTAAAAAATCTATCAGGAAAGGCAATACTCCAGGCAAAAACACCAAAGATCTTTCCAATCTGGAAAGCACCAGAGCATTCTAAAGTAAAATTACTTACTGTTAATTTGTGTTGCATATATTGTGCTGTTGCAGTTTTATATTTATTGCTTTTATTCCTCTTTTTTGTGGTAATTCTAAATTAGCCATCCAAGAATTAAAATTTGCAAGTAAAATAGATAGACAGATACCGTAGATAGATAGACAAATTAAATGCTCAATTCCATAATTTGTCTGGTGAGAAAAAATAAAATTTATAAAGCAGACATTTAAATCTGTAGTGCAGATATTTGATTATAAGCAGTTGCCCCTTTCTCTAGAAATTCAAGGCTTCCTAAGATATGGCCTTTGCTTCCAATTTCTATGCTTTTCCAACTTCTCAGAGATTCCCAACATTAATCAGTGTCTGCTGAGACAGTGAAAAATCTGATTTATATTCAGCCTCTTTCCATGGACTTCTCTGTTTCCCTGTTTCTCTTTACAGTATTACACCTGGAATAACCTGGAAGCAAAATACTGGTGGAAGAATGATTGCTATTTGCTCTTGCATTGTCTATTCTATGGCAAAGCAATTGCTTGATGGTTTTTCTGGACTGGTAACATTTGATGGCAGGAAGGAGCAAAGGCTGGAGGAATTCACCAATCTTAATATGTACTGTTGCCATAAATAAATACCATACAATTGCCAACAGTGTGCCTGCAGCAAATAAGGGACTGCAAAGGAGAAGAGCAAATTTTATTAATGTATAGTTTTCTGATGGCTTTAGGAATGGTAGATTAGATACCATTTTAACTCAGCCATGAGGGGGTGACCAATTTTCACCAAACCAAAGCTGAGTGAACATGCTGGTTTCCAATTTATCCAAGTTCATTGCAAACCTCTTGAGAGTTTAATTTGACACACCCCCCTCCCGATGCTTATCTCTGGAAAGGACCACATTCATACATGCACATATACGTAGATTGGAGAAATCATGCCCGTTGGCAGCAATGAACCATAGATATGCCTTTCCCCCGATGCCTCTTAGAATAGGCCAAAGCAGGGGTGGGATTCTACCAGTTCACACCTATTCATTAGAACTGGTTGTTAACATTCTAAGCAGTTTGGAGAACCGGTTGTTAGAAGAAATTACTGGCCTAATCCTGTAAGGAAGGCAGGAAGGAAACATTCTGGTGTTGCTTACAGAAACTGCCTCTTTGTTAATTCTTATATCCTTGGCAGGACTAGACTTCCTGTCTCAGGAACTTCTCTGGAGTTTTTTTTCCACTCCTTTGCTGGTACTTTGCTTGTGTAGAGTGACCATTTAAAATTACAATGGCACTGAAAAAGTGACATGACCATTTTTCACACTTATGACTGTTGCNCAGCCAATAACATGACCACCAAGCCATGTCCACCCAGTCACATGACCACCAAGCCATACCCACCACCTAAGCCATGCCCACCACCTAAGCCACGCCCACAAAACCAGTTGTTAAAAATTTTGAATCCCACCACTGGGCCAAAGAAGGACTTTTTGTATGTGCTGTGCTCTTAACCAATATACTCATATCTCTGATACTCTGCAGCCCTGGTGGAAACGATTCAAATGTGCCAAAAAGAGAAAGACTGAGGTTAGTTGTGCTTGGTGGATTTTGTCTGCTATTGATTTGACACTATAATATTGCTTTTCTCAAAATGGCATCCTCTATATGTGTTGCAACGGCAGCTCTCAAAAAGCTATTCTGGCTGAGAATTGTGTCAGTTAGATACACTGCCAACGTGACAAGTTGTGAAAGATTGATATCTCCTCTTGCAAGAAGAAGCTAGCTTCGTAGCTTTCCAACATACATTTACACTTTTGTTCCTAAAAGCATATTTTATTCATCAACACAAAACAGATTTTCTCTCTCTTTCTTAGGTAAACAATGTTATCAACATGCAGAAAAAAAGAGTAAAACACAGTAAAGAAGGTAAAGGCATGACATAAAAGAAAGAGAAATTGTTATAACTACTTTACATTTAACACCATATCTCTCCATACCACACCTTTCTATCCTACAAATCTCCTTGCTTGAAGTACAAGATTCATAGGTTGCCTTTTAAACTTTTCACCTCTTTTTTGAAAATTGTATTGGCTCCATCCGATCATGACTTTTTTAGTCTGTGCTGGTCTTCTGCTGCATTTATTCTCACTAATGATCAGAACTATCTTTGTGTATTTCTTTCCTACAAATTACTTTATTTTGTGTTCAATCCACATTCATTCATCACTCTTAAGAGTGCTGAAGCTACCTTTTATTTATTTATTTACTTACTTACTTATTTATTTGCTTTGTCAATCGCTTACAAGATAATAAGTATAAGTAAAAACATAGTTATGAATACATGAAATGGGTACATATAAGAAAAATAAAAGAAACAATAGGACAGGGACAATAGGCACTTTGTGCGCTTATGCACACCCTACAGACCTCTTAGGAAAGGTGATCATAGTAGCAGTCTAAGGTTAAAGTTTTTGGGGTTTGGGGAAGAAACCACAGAGTCAGAAAGTATTCCAGACATTGATCACTCTGTTGCTGAAGTCGTATTCGCTGCAATCAAGTTTGGTGTGATTAACCTTGAGTTTGTAGCGATTAACCTTGAGTTTGTATCTATTGTTTGCTCTTGTGTATAATGGTTGAAGTGTAGTTTCATTGACAGGTAGGACATTGCAATGTATGATTTTATATACCATACTTAGATCAGACCGAAGAGCATAATTCAAGATTTTCTAGGTGTAGAATTCAAGTCTGGTGGCATAAGGTATTCTGCAACGAGTAGAGAAGTGGAGAACTTCTTGTGAAATATTTCTGGACTTTCTCATTGCGCTAATATCAGAGACGTAATGTGGGTTCCAGATGATGAGCTAATATTCAAGGATTGTCTAGCAATGTTTTTTATGCTCTAGTTAGTAGTTTGATATTACCAGAGAAAAAGCTATGTAGGATTAGGTTAACAATTCTTAATGCCTTTTGCTGGCTATGTAGTACATTGGCGGGCTCTAGTACTTAGATCATTAGAGATGAGTATTCCAAGGTCCTTTACAGAGCTTGGATCATCAACAAAGTCTTGACTCTTCTGTTTCGACAATGCACTCCATAAATTCTCTTTTTTCATTTCATTTAACTTACTTTTTTGTTTCTTTTCACATACCCGATGCTTGCTTCCATTTAACAAAGTGGGAAGAAGCCAGCTATTTTTGTTTCAGTCAGTCAGAATGAATTTCTAACACCATTTACCTTTCTATCAATAAGTACATGTCTTAAACGTTTTCCATTCATTTCCCAATCTTTATTAAATGTCCCATCAAAGTAGACTAATTAATCCATTTGCTCTGCTTTTATGTGTAACTTGCTATTATTCCATTTTCCTATCAAACACAGCTTCAAGGTGTGTAATGTTCCCATAATCATTTAATATATTTATGGATGCTTATAGTTAACTGTGGAGGTATGTTGTTGGCAGATCTGCGTTACTCTATGCTTTTATTTTGGGTATAGTTTTTGCTGCATTGTTGACTGAATGATGCGCTATGAATGTTAGATTGCATGATGTAACAAGG
The DNA here is from genome assembly GCA_004320025.1 of Laticauda laticaudata. Classification (NCBI taxonomy): domain Eukaryota; kingdom Metazoa; phylum Chordata; class Lepidosauria; order Squamata; family Elapidae; genus Laticauda; species Laticauda laticaudata. The sequence goes on along the minus strand of BHFT01053223.1, from coordinate 19,085 downwards.
GGTATGGGTCTGAGGTATGTGCATACTACCGCATGTACAGATCTGCATACAGATTTACAAACAACACACCTCTGTAGTTACTACAAGCATCCATAAATACATTAAATAATCAAGAAAACATTACACATCTTTGTTTTATTCCTTATTCAAATGCTGATACATTGACTAAAGTTTTCATTAATTAGGACACATGTTTTGTTTCCATCATATAATGCTCTTACCACATTCAGCAATTGCTCTTCAACTCCGTATTTGTGCAAAACATCCCTTGCTTCCTACTTAGGCACATGATCATACACTTCCTCTAAGCCAAGCCAAGCACAGAAAGCATGCAGAGCATGGCTTCTGGAATTCATCCCAATTTCTTACTAATAGCAAAGCTCCAGCAGGTCACCTGCCTAGGAAGGAAGAGGGCTCAGAATGGAAAAGCTGAGATGGCAACATCTTCTTTCTGTGGTGTCCAGTTTCCATTCATTCTGTTGTGAGATTAATCTATCTCATACTTTCTTTTCCTGTAGTTGTGCTACTTTCACTCTCATTGGTTTCACTTCGTTTTTGTTCAAACTCATTTTTTTCATTGAGGCCCACTGTTTCATATTCTCATCAACCTGGTATTCTTTGCTAATTCTCTAAATCTTTCATCACAAACAATCAAATCAATCATGTTCTTTAATTCATTCCTTTGCCATGACTACACATGAATAGACTTACATCTAAACTTCAAATACAATTCCTATTTCCCATCTCCCTCTCCTCCGCTCATGGATCATATTCATTCAGAATGTTGGACTTTTCTTCCAAACTTTATTATTTTCATCAACACCATTCTCTGCAGCGTACCATACAGCTATTGCCAACTTGTGAATTGGTGGTAGTTGACTTGGATTGAATTTAAAACTGAGTAACTACATTGAAAAAAATAGAAGTGGCTTTCTGCAAACAAACTATATGTGTAAAGCTGGTAGACAAGATGGGGAAAAGGGGCAGATCAAAGTATATTTAAAGGGATGCAGAAGAAATATGTAGGAATTAAGATTAGTTTGCTGTTTACAGGGAAGGTCTTTCCTTCAAGTTCTTATTTCAGAGCTCTTTCCCACAGAACAGTTAATGACCCTGAGGGTGAGAGGGGAGAGAGTACAAGTAATCCTGATGACCATGGTTGAGCCCAAAATTTCCATCGTTCAGTGAGACATTCCTCAAGTGATTTCCCCCGTTTTATGACATTTCTTGCCCAAGTTGGTAAGGGAATCACTGCAGTTGATAAGTTAATAACACGGTTGTTAAGTGAATCTGGTTTCCCTATTGACTTTGCTTATCAGAAGGTCAAAAAAGGGGATCACATGACCCCGGGTTGCTGCAACGGTCATAAGTACGAACCAGTTGGCAAGAACCTGAATTTTGATGAGATGATCATGGGGATGCTGTCAAGGTTGTAATTCTGAAAAACCATCATAAGTCATTTTTTTTCAGTGCCATTGTAACTTTGGACAGTCACCAAAATAACTGTTGTAAGTCAAGAACTACCTGTATACCTATCAGGTCTGCTTTATGGCCGGGATAAACAAAGAGGGTTGAGCACAATCGGTAAATCCAGTCTTTTTTTTCAACCGCTCGGGAAATGCAAGATTTCTCCCAATTCCCAGAAACGCATAATAGCAAAGGCGTCTGGATCCCGTGCAACAAAACCAGCTGCAGCTCTAATTGCAGAAACTGGCTCAGCTGTAGACAAGTTTATAAACAGACACCAAGGATATGCAGTCATGTAAAAACTGTTGGAATTGTTTGGCTTGTGATTCCTCTCCCTTCCCCCTCCTTCCTGCTCAGCACCAGAACTCCACATTTAGGAACAGGCAATGACAGTTTTTCTATAAATTGACAAGCCACTAACCCTAAGGTTTCATAGCACCTAACAGGCAAAATTCCAACCATTTGTATGACAACCTCTTTTTAAAAAGTAATAATTTTGCTACAACCCATAGGAAACAAATTTCATACACATTAGATTTCTCAGGTTTCAAATGAACGTGGAAGTTACTATCGCCACTTGCTTTGGGATAGGGGCATCCATGTAATACAGTGATCTTCTCCCCATGACTTGTTGTGCTGTCCATCTGAGATCAACTTCCCAAGGAAATTGGCATGTGAGTAAATTAACATTAGCCCTTGGGCAGTGTGTGGCACTTCCTGATCCCACTTACTGTGTGCCAGCAGCCATTTGGTTGATTCATCAGATGTTCTGGATTACAGTTCCTACAGTCTCACTAAACTTTCCATAATGCATGTGTCTGATAGGAACAGTGGACTCAAAGCCCTTTGCAAACAACAAATTGGGAAAGAATACTAATGAATAATTATACCGGGTTTGTGAAGATAGCTGCAATTTTACACAGCAGATTCTGCAGTTAAAACTTCCTCAAACAAGGATTTCTTGAGAGACATGCCTTTTCAATATAGGACAATTTGAACTGATCCCCTTGTCTGCATGTGGCTATTTATTTTGGTGGAGATGAATTTCGGAATGGTTCACTGTGTATTGTTAAGGTAGAAGATTGTTTCTTTTACTTTTAAGGCTCCAGGTTAGAGCACAATGTGCAAAACTGATAATTATTATCTATCTGTCACTCAGTTGTGTCTGATTTTCAAAGACTGCCTGGGTAAGTCCCTGGAATTTTCTTGGCAAGGTATTTCAGAAGTGGTTTGCCATTGTCCCCTTCTTAAAGCTGAGAGAAAATGACTGGCCCAAGATCATCTAACTGTTTTTGTGTCTAAGACAGTAGTGCATTTCAAAAAAAATTTACCACCATTTTGGTGGGCATGGCTTGGAGGGGACGATTTGCCCACATGCACACACTTTGCGCAGGCACAGAGGCGTTTTGACTTACCTCCTGCAATCCTGCACTCTCCCTGTCACTTCAGCAGTTGCCGCGCAGCAATCTGCTGTGCCACACAAAGCAGCTGTGCATCAAAAGCAGGACATAAAGGTTAGTATGGGAGCCTGGGCAGATGGGTAGGCCCAATAGCAGAGTGTTGGAGAGAACTAGTTTAGTCTCTGCTGTTCATCGGCGCTACCGGCTCGCCAGAACCGGGCTGAATTGGTAGAATACCACCACTGGTCTAAGATAGGATCAGAACTCACAATGTCCTGGTTTCTAATCTGATAGCTTAACCATCATCACAAATGGCTCTAAATTAATATATAGAGAGATGTATACAGATATATATGACTCTCTTAATACACATCTTTATATATGATTGAATTTGGGTAGGGGAATATAATCTATAACACAATCCCTAGTACTTTCATCAACATCAAAAAGGAGAGTCAGAAAGTTGGGATGCTGGATAAGGCAGGTGTTCCTGCCAATGGAAGAACTATCCTGCCCAACTCGAACACTGAAAACTTTCTGCTTCACAGCTATTCCTCCTGCATCAAACTTCAGCCAGAAGTTAATTGGCTCAGCCGCCAAAGACAGGATAACTCTCTAAGCCAGAGGCATGGTTCCCATGTTACATGCAGAGCGTCTGTGTGGATGTGGTTTTAGAAACCAAGTGATCTAATGTATTCTTGGCTTCACTAGGACCAAAGTGAGCAACAAGGAGTAGCATTTGCTACAGATCTGAGTTCTATAATCAAGAAACCTCTAAGGATCTCAGGATCTTCTGGTGTGTGTGTGTTTTTTCAGAGTATCCACTGATTTCCATTGTTTCTCTTTTGTTTTTAAAAGTAAGGTTTTAGGTCTCATGAACTACAGAGTTCTACAAAGAATAAATTAAAACATATGAAGACTGTCTGCAATAGTTTTCAGTGCTCTGATTAGAAGAAATTGTGGCATGTATGTTTTCTGTTTTTTTCTTTTTATATCTTATCTTTCCATATTTAATATACATATTGGTCCTCTTAGATCTTCTTGTTCATATATCATGCTCAAGAAATGTGAGAATAAAATATGTAAACGTCTGAGTAGAATAAAATATATAAACCGTTACTCCCAGAGGATTTTGTGTGCAAGTGATTTCTTTTCATGCAGAAAATAACATTTTATTCCTATGAATTGCCATACATCACTGCCATGAAAAGGTAGTTATTGGACTCCGATTCAGAAATTGACAATCTTATATACTTTAGGTATTGTAGTTGTACAATTTAAGCTGTAAGCATAGAATTTCAATTTATTTTACACTAGCCAAAAGATCAGAAAAAAAGAAGCATTCAATTCACCTGGACTCTTAAAATAACATTAACAGGAATAATGATTCGTGTATGTTTTATTTTTCTATGGGAAAAGAAGCAAGGGCATTTTTCCAAGTAGATTTAAATCAATCTATAATTCTTTTGGTTTCTGGTAATATGATTCAATTATTATCATTTTAAATTCCTGACATTTATTATTTTTAAGTTTGTTCTTGATGCTAAGGAATGGACAATTTACCATAATGTGTTAAATGGGTTGGATTCATCTATTCAAGCAGTAATTATCTTTTATAAACTACAGGAACACTAAGAAAATGTATTTTTTTATTACAGTTGTAACAGAGATTTGCTCCTGTACCATTAAAATCAACCCTAACATAAGAAATTAAGCAGATTTCTTGCCCTTTGATCTTCATGTCACAAAAAGTTTAACTTACTTTGTTTTTTCCTACTAGGACAATTTAGAGCTTGAAAAATCACAGTCAAAAATTTTATGATGGCGATGACCGAGAGCAGAAAAACATGCATTCACATCAATTTGATTATGAATATCTTTGCTAGCTTTGGGGAGGGAGATAATCCGCTGTATTTCAATATCTCTTCTGCATATGAAACAATAGATAATTGTCCTAGGGTTCTAATGGGAAAAACTCAGGGCTATGTGATAGAATTCTGTTATAGCAGAAAAGGACATAAAAGTTATGCATCTTACAAGTCATGTTGTTGTTAGGCAAACCAACAAAGGTAATTTTTACTCGGTTACTGCGGGTGATCAAAGTATTGTTTGTAGCTTTCAACTTATCATTCCTAACAAGGTGCAATTTTGGATTCATCACTCAGCATAAGTTGCTCTTCTCCAATAAAGTGAGGAAGACACAAGGAAAAGGAAAATCCCACGTATGAAGGTCTTTTGAATATTTATGTGGGGTTTCTTTTTTAAAAGAAATTCCAGAAGTACAAAACATTCTTAAATTGCTATGTTCTTTGAAAGAAAGCTCTTGTTTAGTAGCACTGGTTTTCCTGAGAAATAGAAATGAATTAAGCTGGTGGTTGTATAAAACTTTTAATAACCGCCTTTATGTGGTCAGTTAAGGCATATTAATGTAGAAAGAAATTGTGCATACACAAAAGTGCTTCAAATATTATGTGTAGTTGGCTTTGTACTATTGTTTCCCTTGGAGGATTAGCATTGTCCTATGGACCTGTGAGAAGAAGATTCTATTAGGAACACTTGTTTTCAGGTAGACCACCCATCTCTGGGTACCCACAGAACCCAGTGGGTAATAGCCTAATATCCCTTGTGCTTTGAAAACAAAAGGTACTGAGTTAGCTTCACAGTGGCATTTGGATTTTTTTTTTTAATTTTGAATTCTAGGAAAAGGAAGTACTGTATGCACACAGTAGACATATTCAGTTTTTTATAGGATCTTGAGTATTCAGAGGAAGACATGAGATGAAGGATAGACAATAATTTCACTGTTCATATGTAAGAGATGAGCAAGCTAACCTGAGTTGGAAGGCGGCATTGAATGTGTCCTCAGTTTGGAATCTTTGCACTTCCACAAGAAGTCTCATATGCATCATATTCCCACACATTTTTTTAAAAAGAGCACCACAAAACATTTAAATCTGCAAAATATTTTCTTAAACAGATAGTTTTGATTAAGATGGGAGGCAGAATGGAAGCCGTGCCAAAGAGACACAAACTATGGGTTGATGACTAAAGGACAAAATTGTTATCTGGGTGATCAATCAAATTACCATAACTGTATAAGTGTCATTCTGTGGCCAAATGAAAAAGTTACCTGATGAGATTTGGCTTGTCATACTCCAAAATTCAGCTCCAAGATGAAAGAGGAAAGCATTTTTAATAATGTTGGGCAATTTATATTTAAGTAGGTAATTGCCATAATTCCTTAGATAGATGGTAAATGAATAAGAGGAAGATGGGCAGTTAAATAAAGTAAAATAAAATAAATAAATAAAATATGAATTAAATAACACCCTCGGATTCATCCTTAATAATTTGTAAAGCAAAAGTATAAAATGAGATTAATTTTTAGGAATGAGTTTTATTTTTATGCTTTGATAAACTCTGTGTTTTATCAATGGACAGCATCCAAAACAGATAACCTGAAAAGCTGATTTCAGGTCTCACTGAACTGATTGGACTGATTTAAATCAGAAAGGAATGAATTGGAAGATATTCTCTAACTACTATCACCTAATGGTACAGGAGCAAATTAAACATAATGAGCATATTCTCTGTCTGTGTGCTGCTGAAATTTATAGAAGCTGTGGGGCAGCTGTTGCACAAATCTTATGCAACAAGTCTTGTGCCAAAGAATGCCACACTAGGTGGGGGATATCCAGGGACATATTTGCTTTCCTTATGGACTTTTCTTTTGTGTGTCTAGGAAAGCGGGATGATGTACCTGAGAAATATTTCTTGTATGCCATAAACACTTCAGATCCTAGGTCCTTTATCAAGGGCTCTGAAAACTCTGCCATTTCTCAAACAGGTGTCAGGCATTTTGAAGAACACCTCTATTTTTTATTTATGCCTAGACAAAACTGGAGGCCAGTTAATGAGATCTACTACACACAGAGAAAACCTCGCACCTATTTCAGGTAGCAGCCCCTCCATTCACACACAGAAGACTGCAATTTGGTGGCTACTCAGTGAAGATGGATATCTTCCGAATGCTCTGCAGTTATTGGAAAACAAGATTTCCCCCCCCTCCAGGATGTGTTTTCCTATCTTTTGTCTTGCCTTTGGACAGAAGATTCCCCACCAGGTTGTCAGTGAATCCTGAGAGTTCCCAAAAGTAGGTGTAAGCTCTTTAGCTGAGGCTGATGTGGGCTAAGTTCCCCCACCTTTGCAACAACTTGCTAATTCAAAAGAAGACATTGTGGCAGGACTCAAGAGTGTCTTTCTTGTCAAAGAATCAGCAGCAGAAATGCTAACTGAGTTTCTAACATTATTGCACAGACTGAAGAGACTCAGTTTAACACTCAACTAGCTGACAGCTGCAACAAAGCTCCAAGACACTCTATGGCTGCTCACATTGGTGAATGTCCTTCATTCTTAAATCTTAGCCCAGCTCTTACCGATAATACCTCTTGGATTCAAATCCCTTTTGTACAATTGAGGTAATCTTTTCACAGCTCAGACACCAGTCCCACGTATACTCTACATCATATTAAAGTTATGATTTGTTGACTGAGCCTGTAAGTGTCAGGGATTCATACATCACGTAAACCGAAATTTACAATTTACAGTGACTGGATTCAAGCAACATGCCAAACACACTATGCTAGAGTTTTATCACATTTCATGAACCGATCAGTGCACTGATGAAAACAAGAATTGTTACAGAATAATGAAATTAAAATTTATGCCCTTTTCATTCAGGTACACAGTTGTAGAGAAAGATAGGAAGATAATTGCCAAAAAGGTCTAGAAAATCAAATGTCAAAAAATATCCAGAAACTATGACAAATACTTCCCCCATTGTGCAGTCAGCCAATTAAGCCAATACAAGCACATTTCCCAGCTGCAAGATAGACAAACAATTGGGCACATCTAAGCCTGTTACTGAAATGGGAAAGAAGCATTGCAGGGCAGCTCCACAAAGCAAAAAGGGATGAATTTATTACCTTGACGGATGGAGACGTATCTGCCATTGGAAGCCACGAAAACCACTTGCGGATGACTCTCTTCCAGATCGAAGAGTTCATCTTTGCCTGGCTTGGAGCTCCTGCCAGATTTTAGAGTGCCCGTAGGTCCCATTGGTGCTAGGTATTTCCCATCACAATCCTTGAAGGCCAACCTCCCTGCCTTGAATTCCAGGGTATAACCTGAATGGCGGTCAGGCTCCTGGACCAAGGAACCATCGTTGCGTAGGTAGCGATTGTCGCATGTTCGTAGGCAATACTTCTTGTTCTGGAAGGTAAGGGTGATAAGCGAATCCACACCCCAAGGTATGTTGCTGTCTATAGAGATCTCATCCTCTTGGGTACTGAGGTGAGCATACCTTCGCCTGCTAACACTCAAAAGATTAGCTTGGGGGTGAATGGCCAAATGTACCACCCAGAGTTCAGTTTCAGTAATGGTTTGGGCGAAACAAGACAACCTGTCTTCAGAACCACCAAAGAAGCGCTTGTACCGTTCTGACTGGAGTGCCCAGCGTCCGTCTGACTGAGTGATAATGATAAAACACCCATCCGTTTCTGGTTTCTCAGCTTCACAGGAGACTTTGCCATCCTTGTCAGCAGACAGGTACCTACCTAGGTGGCTCTTTAAGAAGACCACCGAGCTGTCTCCATCCTGTTCCAGGCTCCATATTTGTTTCCTTTTCAAAGTCGGTGCCGAAGCATTGATTTTATAGCCAAAGTGCTCTGCTGTTAAATAGCGATTATCAGAGTTGATTAAGCCAAACTGGATCTTCAAGGCCTGGTGGATCCCATTGGTTGGCATCTTCAGTCTAGACAGCAAATAATTGTAAAGACTGGGGTGAAAGTCAAGTTTTCCCAGTTATTAATAGGTATGAATGTTTTGCCCAGCCTCACAATTGAGGAATCTAGATGAAAACAAATGAGCGTTTTACATCTCAGTCAAAGCCACCGGTGACCTGCAAACGCTCCAGTTCCAGGCCGGTCTGTAGCAGCTTTTCCTTCATCTAATCTGCAGCCCATAAAACCAATCTTGTTCATTATTTTTTCCCCGCCCTCCACACCTCCTCGAGCTGGCAGCATTGCTCTCTCCTGCACTGCTCACATTGACTTCTCCTCCTCCTCTGCACGGCACAGCAGGGATTGGGGGGAGGAGGAAAGTAGGCACTTAGCACTGCACCAGCCTTGCTTAATTAGCACAGCTAGGATTACAAAGCTTTCAATGAGCTGCCAGCCTCCTGTAACCAATAGTGGAGCTTCTAGATAAAAGCCACAAGGAAAGGAGGTTGAAAGGTGGCACAATAGCCTTTTAATCAGCTGTGTTCTTCAGTGGGATCTTGTATTCTACAATAGTGGCATTCTGCACTATAGCTCCATTTCTTTTCCTTTGCTGTCTCAGTATCTCTAAATGTTTCATAGATTCCCTACCTAACTCCTTCACATCTCAGGGCTACAGTACATTGCAACCAAACCTGCTGCCTTTCTGCTTGATTTTCTCTGCAGAGGATTTATTCCTCTTTGTCTCTGTGTAAAGTTATATGGTTCTCTGATTCCATGTGGTAGGTCACCTTCCAGCTGAATGCCTCTTTGGTTCAGCTTCTAATCTCCTTAACAATTAAAAGGGCCTTTCTATTAGCATAATTCTTTTATCCTCCTTCAGATTCTTTGCCTCCATCTGTTAAGTAGCTCCAAATCCACAGCTCCTTTAAAAGGAAAGTGGCAGGATCCCTTAAGTTTAAGGAAATGGTCTGCCGAGAAGTTGAATCAGGGCAGCCTATAAAGCAAATGTAGCCAGCTAGGATGGCAAACCCATGTCTTGAATAAGTCACTCTTAAAGAAATGCTGTTTAATTTAAACACAAAATCTTGGAATCTGATAAAGCAGAAAATATTCAAAATACAGAACAGAAGTGTTGAAAAAAATATCCATCTTGGTTCAGTTCCAAGTGGGGAACTGGAAACATGGAGGCTGTTTGGAAAAATGGTTTAATGGTGGACAGGATCACATGTCTTGGAGCTCTTGAGCGAAGAAAAGGGAAGAGATGCTGAGAGTCCCTGGGTTTTATGCCCTCTCTGACCTTTGAACTTCCTAGGGCACAGGAAGAGTATCCTGATTGGTTGCTATCATAGCTAGCTTTGTAGATTGTCTGTGTGCTAAGTTTGGTTGAAACTTGGTGGGTGGTGCAATGAAGGGCAATTAAATGGCTCTGCCTGAAGGAGGTAGATTTTAGTTATGTAGAATAGACTAAACCAGGCCTTAATGGCCCATTAACAAAGATGGGGGAGCTGAGTTTCTGCCTCTCTCAGTTTCTACTTCTCTTTCAGGGGAAATATTCTGCCTCTTTAATATATCCTAAAATATTTCATTTTTCTAGGAGAGGGGTGGGTTTTAACTTCCAACAGAAGCTACACCAAGTACCCTATTTATGGAGTTGCTAAGAAGCAACACCAAATTTATGGCATATAATCAATCAATTATCTGCAATGGATTCCAGCTTTCCATCTAGTTATTCCATTAGGCAAAATGTGGCCACCTCCTTAGGTAGCAGTTCCCAAAGTATCTGGCATTTCTCCTAAGCTTCCAGGCTAGTTAGTTGCTTTCAGGTGCAGTGAAGGACTTTGTGTTTCTAGATCAGGGATGTCAAACTAGTGTCATTACGTCATCGTCACCTGATATATCGTGACTTTTTTCCCCTTTGCTAAACCGGATGTGGGTGTTGCCAGCGTGTGATGCATCTGGCCCGTGCAGTGGTGTATTAACCATTAAGCAGACTAAACACGTGTTTAGGGCTCTAGGCCCAAAAGGGAGCACCACAAAGTTGAGAATATGGCTTCGTTTGTATAGTTTGTACAAAGGGGGGGGGCCACCAAGATTTGTCAGTGCTTAGGACACCAGTGAGCCTTAACACGCTACTGGGCCCATGGGCTGCAAGTTTGACACCCTGTCCTAGATAGAAAACAAAAACAAAAATACACCCACCTGCTTCTAGATAGAAGAGGGCAAGGGACACCAAGGAGAGAAGGCAACCTGGACTTAAGGAGAAACTTCCCAACAGGGAGGCCAATTAACCTGTGGAACTGTCTGCCTTCAGAAGTTGTGGTTACTTCATCACTGGAGGTTTTCAAGTAGAGACTGGACAGCCATTTGTCTGAAATGGTACAGGGTCTCTTGTTTGAGCGGGGGGTTGGAGTGAAAGACTTCCAAGGTCCCTTCCAGCTCTATCCTGCTGGATTGGACCTTCCATTTTGTCCTTTGTCTCGGGTAGAATCTCCTGTACTAGTTCAGCAGTTGCTTTTCCACCCCCTTCTTTTCCTCTAGACTGCCTGCACCCATAGAAAAATATGTTTCTGAGATTAGAAGATATTGGGAAAACTCTAAGGATGTGAAGATGGAATGGAGAGTTAGTAGAGGCACAATATAATATTGGAATTGATATTGGTGGTGAGACATGAATGGGAAACTTACTCTTGGACAAAGTTTTAAGGGCCTGTCACATTGGCCGACAGAAGCAAAACGTTTGTAAAAAGGACACAGCGGACGAGAAAATGTTCCATCCGTTGTTATCCGCTCTCAAAAGTGCCCAAACTTTGCATAACCAGAGGGAAACAAATGGATACAGGAATGGACAGGGGGGGACGTAGCCAGCGATGGAAAGCGGATCTCCACGGAAGCCTAGCGAATGGAATGCGGATGGGAGCGGATGGCACATCCGCAGGCTCCGGGGGAGCACAGCAAAGTCGGAATGTCACAGCGCGAAAGAGTGAGGATGCACAGAGCGGATGAAGGCGGCAATGCAGAGCGAAGCCTAGCGGAAGCCGAGCGGATGCACAGCGTTCACTGCGCAGCCGGGAAGAGATCGCATCTGGTGGTCAGCCCGCGCGGATATAAAGGGGAACAGCTCGCAGCCAGGGTCACCGATTTCAGAGGAAGGACCTTTGCGTGCCAGACACAGATCTCCAGCCAGCAGCCCAGCCAGCCAGGGCCACGCTCCAACTCATAGCCATGGGAAGCGAAGAGAAAGCCGGTGGCATGCTACTGCCAGCCACTGGCCAAGAGGGACAGAAGGACACAGATCTCCACCCTGCTGGCCTGACTCTGTGTTAGCTGGCGCTTCGCCTGCTTCGGGCTGACGTCTTCTGGTGCTGTCGGGCTTCTTGTGAGTGGCTCGCTCCTGGTGCTGGAGCTATCTGTACTAGAGTGCTTACCTTCTGTGAGTGCTGCTCCTAAGGTCTCTGCTTAGCTAGCTCCGCGTTCTGCTGGTGCTAACTGGGCTGCTGGTGCGTCTTACTCTGCTGTTGATGATCTGGTCCTGCTGGTTGGTTGGTCCGTGGTCTCGCTTGGTTGTACGGTGCTCACTCTGCTGGTGTGCTCTGCTGGTCTAAGGCTTCTGCTGGTGCTTACATCTGCCTAGGGCCTGGCCTCCTGGTCCCTGCTGGTCCTGGTGTGGTCTGCTCAGTCGTGCACGCTCTCTGGTGCTTGCTGCTGCTTTCTCTGCTATGTTTGTAGTGATGCCTCTGTTCCTCGCTGGTGCTGCTCGGTCGCTGCGGTGCTTACTTGTGGTGATGCTCGCCTCCTGGTCCTGCTGAGCGTGCATTGTGGTCCTGCTGGTCCTGCTTTTGCTGTGCTAGCTTGTGTGTTGGTTGCTTGATGGTAGGCTTTGTTGTGGTGATGAAGGAGCGGCCCATAGAACACTTCGAAGCGCTCTAGCTGATCGAGGGACCACGCAGCCTGCCAAGAGGAGGAAGAGGGCATATGCGAGAATGACGGAAAATCTACAAGCGGCATCGAAGGACGGAGATAGACTCCAATGAAAGCTAGTCACCATATGGCTATCGAGGTGCAAACGGCGAGGAACGTTAGCTGCCAACCTGGCGGAAGGGACACAGCTCTCTATCGAGACACCAAAGGTCGAAGCACGGCTGCCTGTATCTGGAGCAGATCGACGGTGGAGAGCTGCCGAGCTCCTCGAGGTCCTCCTCGGGTTGTGGAAGCACATGCACACCTGGTTGACGGGAAGCTGCCCTCAAGAATCTGGCCATGGCCACGGTCGCGTCACCGACGCGGGAGACCTACGTGATGTGGCCAAGCTTCTTGGAGGGTTCTAGATCCCCCACCGAGGAGCAGCCCCTCTGAAAACAACCTCTCTCTCAGTTGCAGCCCGCAGAGAGCCAGTCCTTTCTGGCACAAGAGTCAGCTCCTGTGTCCAGGGCAGGTATCTGCTACAGTCGTAGCCACGAGCACGAGACCCCCTCGTACAGCTGCACTACCCGCGTGAGCGCAGGCCGACAAATAAAGACGGACCCTGACGCAGTGGGAGCATAACGGATGAGGACACTTCTACAGAGAACAAAACCCACTATACACCCCAGACTCACCTCCAATAGAAAACAGGCAGGAGATGCGGTCAGACGGAAGGGCAGTTCAGCCACACGTCCAGACACGGAGATTCAGGAGCATACCAGTCAGAACAGAGCGTAGACCTATAATTATTCACAGCTTAGGCAAGCCGCCCATTCCACTCACCTACGTCAACCAATCCCGTGCAACATATGAACTTACCAAATCACAGCAGTACCTAGAGTGATACATGGACAGGATGACCGTCTTCTTCACAAACCCTCCAGACCCAGCTGACCTGAACTCACACCCAGTCCAAGGCCTGTTTCACTGCCACCCCAGGTGACTGTCAACTGCGCTTCCAAGGCTTTCACAGGCCTCAGCCGTACACCAAGTAGCATAATGGACTATCGCAGGAGCTGCAGCAAGCACAGGCAGCCCTTCCCATCCAGGCACAGGTATGCAAGTTCTTGATGCCACCTGGAGCACAACGATGCTACTGAGGCCAACACGATGCACCTGTTTGCTATGCCAACTGACTTATTTTCAGTATATAATGTATGTATGTATGTATGTAATGTGTATGTATTGTATGGTATAGTATGGTATGTGTGGTGTGTGCTGGTATCCAGGCTTCTCGGTATTAATCCACGTCACTTGTAGCTGCTTTTAAAGTTGTGACGCTAACGTTGACAAGCAGAAATCTGCATCTGCCATCATCAGGCTTCTTGTATTGAGTTTATGTAGATGAAATGGCAGATGAGAATTTCTGCTGAAAATGATTGCCACACACTTTAAAAGCACTATCAATAGACATGGGATAATACCCCGATAGGAAGCCTGAACAGCCACACATGTAAGTAACCCCTCCCCCCTTCACCCACAGTACCGAAGCCCGGCGCAAACTTAAAAAAACAACATGATATTATTTATTTACTTTCCCTCCCAACTACTCAAATGAGAAAAAACATCTTGTCCACAAATTAATTAGGCTAGCCTCAAATTCTAAAAACGAAGTGGGCTGTGAGATCGACCCCACTAAACTCTCACATACAGAAGCTGATGATGGCAGATGCAGATCTCTGCTGAGTACGGTTGCATGCATGACTTTAAAAAGCACTAATAAATATAGCAATGGATCCTTTCCTCTCTCCTACAGATCAAGACCATGTTCACGGTTGCTTGAACTTTTAAATATTGTTTACAACCCTCTGAAATGGAGATTCTAATTGGTCAGAATTTCATAAACCTGAGTCTTTAATTTTTATCAGACTTCAACGATGAAGACTTCTCAAGTGTTGGCCTTAAGAGCCCCCTGTCACTACCTGCACAACGGAATGAAAGAGGATGTAAAACGGACGAACAACACTTGCCCCATGCCCGGTTGGTTAACACCGCGAATGCTTTTTCGCCGTTCTGTACTCACGGAGACTGGCCATCCGTTTTTCTATCCCCCTCCTCATATCCGTCCCAGCATCCGTACTATTGATTTCATCCGCCAGAGGTTTTGGAGCTGCTCAAAACTTTTTGCGCCCGGAAAATGTTTCCATTGCGCTCGTTCTTGCACTCCCGCTAGGGCCATGACCGTTACGCTGCTTAGGATCTACACGCATAATCCGCTAGGCATGGTCCGCTACACATCCACGCAACGTCGACCGCCTACAACCGGGTAAACGGACGCCAGGGAGAACGCGGAACAGATGGTGGAAGGATGCCAGAACCAGGTTGGAGAAGATGAAAGCCGGATGCAGCTTCCGCAACAGGAAAGCGATATTAAACGGAAAAATGTTCGCAGAGGGGACCTAATCTGCGATATTACGAGGATGTTCTCAGAGGATGCTAGAAGGATGTCAAAGGGACACACTAGTGGGAACCCTACCACACCCACTGCCTATAAAAACGAGGAGCGAATTCAATTATGCATTCACTTTTCCCGACCAAGTCCAGCGTTGAGACCTCTGCAGCTTCCATCTGACTCTTCTCCTTCACAGCATCCAGTCCATGTCCACATGGACGTAACAAAGTCCTTTTGGAGGCAGCTCACCATTCGCGTCTCTGCAACAGTGCGAAGCCCAACTCCTAACAGGCCTCGTGAACTCTACGCTACGGAAGAAAAAAGAGCAACCCAAAAAAAGTCCTGGCTCCAAGATGGATCGGGAGAAGGAGGCATGTAGTAACGGACTGGGGGTACAGATGCAAGCTGATGGTGGGAGCGCGTCAGGAACGAAGACCACTCCGGCCCATCCAAACTTCATGAGGATGCCTCCACCATGTTTTGACCGAAGTTGTGCCAGCGCTGACACCAAGGTTGACCACGGGCAACCACCAAACTTTCCGCCCCCAGCCTGGACCCTGGCCAAGGTGGCACTGGATGCGCGGCCACTGGCCTGAGGGACCACCTACAGGAGCATGCCAGTTACGGCTGGATTGGTGCCGCACACAGACATCCTATACCTATCAGCATAGGTCATGTGGTTGGGCTAAGAAAATCTGAGCACGTGGGGTTGCAGGCCCATACAATTCGGGAAAGGAATACGGTTTGATCCGAATGGAGGATGGCTCCTTCCAATGCGACCACCACCGAAGAGGAGGAGAAAAAGGTTGCACGGAGTCAGTTTGGGTATCAGGTGGCAGCACCATTCTCGATCCCACACAATCTTCTCACCACCTATGTCTAAGCGCACTCCCGTTGGAGCGCATAGATGGGAAAGCCCTGGCCACGTGGTCCTGGCGAAAGCGCCAGCCAAGTCGGGACTGCCAAGCCAATTATTTCCACAACCTACCTAAAGGGCTTCTTGCAGCCTATTCCGGGCTCTCATGCCCGGCCATTGCGTGCGATGGCCTGGATTACAAGTTCATGTACAATCGAATGCTTCAGGCAGGCTCATGTGTCAGATGCCGCAAATAGACAACGCCGACGAGCGGCTCCAGGACGGGGCTGGAACGGCTCACCCAATCATTACATCGGGCTTCCCAGATGCCATGAACCCACTGGGCCCCACAATGACACGCAAGCATTGTGCCCTACATTGTCATTGTGGAGGATGACAGCCTTCTCCCCTCAAACCTACTCCAATGAAAACCGTACACCTCCAGACTCCTCACCCCATGAAGAGCAGGTCTTTCAACTACAGCTGTCCAGGGCCAGAGGCGGGTGTGGAAACGCCTTTGCAAGTCCCCTGGGCCAACAGGTTCAAACGTACTTCTCAAAAACCAACCATGGCGGACGCAGCATCGGCGCCGCCACAAGACGTTCGAGGAGAATCGTGGAACGCTTGCTCCAATCCCTGCCACAATCTCATCGCGACCATGGCAACGCCGCTAAACCCCGGGCAGTCTGCAGAAAGGCAGGCTACGTGGAACCTACCTAAACCAGGGGCAAGTGAGGACATAGACGCCATTGGGGATGTGAAGGCAAGGGGCACAACCCTTGATAGACACTCAAGGAATGTAAGGCCAAGCAACCAGAGCGGCTCACAAAGAGAAGAGAGCCACGCTAAACCAATCCTGAAACACAATGGTCGCAAATCTGTCTCCCAGCTGAGCAGTGGAGATGGCAAGACAGGATGGAGGTGCTTAATGGATTGCCTTCATTCATAGCCTGTTCTCAATCACAACTGATAGATTGGGCCCATGTATGTCTGGTGCCACCAATGCACAGATGGGGCGTTTTGATAAAGAGTTGTGTTTAATGATTGAAATCAATGTGTGGGATCAATGATTACTTAGTTCAGTTGATAAATAAGGCCATTAGGTGTGGCACCTGGAGGGTGACATACAGTCCACTAAGCTTGCTACTGGGGAGGTTTAATCTATCCCCACAGCATTACCTCCATCCCAAGGTATCACCCCCAAGCCTCCTTCACAGGTATTCGAGTCTGGCCATTTACACCACTGCTGGATACTTTAAAACCCATCCAATGCAGGATACCTAAAACACCTCCCCACACGGTAGTCCGGCTGCACATCCTAGACAGGTATCCCTGCCCATCCCACAGCTATTACCCATTCTGCAAAGGTATCCCCTGCCCCCCACTGCTATCTTAACCCGATTCGCACAACACGCAAAGGCTTAAACCCATTTCAAAAAAGTATTCCAAAACCAAACTTATTAAAAAAAGAAATGAAGCAAGTGTGTGAAATCAAAAGGAATAGGACCTTTATAGACACAACCAAGCTGTACAACAGCGCAACAGACATCACCCAGTCAATAAGGTTCACAAATAAAGCACCCCACCCAAGGGTACCCAGGCCCAAAGCCCAGTCTCGGCAGCTGCTTCTTGGTCACTGGGAGGTCTCCCAGTGTAGGTAGAAGGTCAGGAATGCTGTTGGAAGGTGCTGGTGCTGGAGTGCTTGTCCTGAAAGCGCCCAATTTGGGATGGCTGGCCGCCCAGAGAGGACAACAGGTGAACGGTGTGGTTGAGAAAAGGCTCTCGGACAGCTGGCTCAGACCCCCAGTGATGTGAGCGCTCCTTCCTCACATGACCAGGGATGTCAGCCCCGCAGTACTTGAACGGACCCAGACATGGTACCATGAGGCGGCTTGGCTGTGGGGTGAGGAAAGGAGCATGTACGTGGGGCTGACTGGCTATCTTGCCAGGCTGGGGTAGGACTGGAGCATTGTGGGCATCGGGTTGCGTAAGGGAGTGAGCATTCAAAAGTGTCATGGGGGTGGCCCTGCTTGGCAGTGGGTGGGCAATGTCCAAAGTGTCATCGGTGGCATACATGCATGCCAGTGCAGTGGGGTCGGCATGCAAGTGATCACCGTGGCAACCGTGTCCATTCCCGCTGAACCCTGTGCCTGACTGGGAAGGGCTGCTGCCCGCATGTGCTGGCGCTGGGACCTCCCTGGTAGCCCGTAGCCTGGTAGGTGAAGGCCGTGGGAAAGGGCTTGGGAAATCGGAGGGGACATCCACCCTCTTGGGGTGGAGAGCTAGACCGTAGAGACCCTAGGGTGGGAGGGCAGTTCCTTCTGCGGTTTCTGGAGGGGTCTGTGAAGCAGCTCAGCTGACTGCGCCGGGTCCTTCACCAACCGTGGTACTACAGTGGGGTTCCGCCATGTCTTTGAGGGTGCTGCGGTTCAGGCCATAGGTGAGGAGGGGCCTTGACCGGTTGGAGGAATGGTAGGAAGTCCGGTGTGGAACCAAGGCTGAAAGAGGAAGATCTAGTGCTTGCTCAGATGGTGTCCCTGATCCTCCCAGGCCAGAGACAGGTGTGGGCCTCTGCCCGCCTCGCCGTCTAGGGCTCTGGTGCCTTTCTGGTGGGAGCGGTGAGGCCTGGGGTGGAATGGCCGGTAGGGCTGTGGTGGCGCAGCGTAGCCAGGTCATCCCACTATGCTGGATGGCAAGCTCTATCCTGACGCTACAGGTGCGCCCTGTGACGTCCGGTAGATCCTGGACATCGGATACGACATGGGATGCGGCTAGGCACTAGGGCGAAGCACGAGTATAAAACGACCCTGGGTACCGCTGGGTTCTCCCGGGGCGTGTGCACCGCTCCACTCAAGACCAGCGACGAAGCCCAGACTGGACTCTTGCCGACAGAGAACTAAGCTATTCAGCAGCCATAGGCCCAGTAGAGAAAGGGTAGATGAGAGGGGCTGCCTGATGCTCCGCCTTGGTGCCCATACTAACAGCCCTCCAGCAAGCCTGCACCACTGGCCAGACCGTAGGTCTCTCTGTCCATCAGCTTAGACCCCGGTGCCCTGGGACCCGAAGAATATTCCTTCCAGGTGCAGCTTTCCTGTACAGGTGTGCCATTATGCTTCCCCAGCCGATGGGAGCACCTCTGAATGTAAGTCCAGAAGCTCCTCCGCCCTTCTGGCTCCTCCAAGGGCAGGCAGACATTCCGCTCTGTGTCACTTGGTAGAGACGGTGTCCCT
>BHFT01053222.1:0-10273 GCA_004320025.1 Laticauda laticaudata | reverse complement strand
ATTTTCATTCTGCTTTTTCAGAAGTTATATTTTTAGTAATCTGACTACAGAAAAAAAGATTAATAGCACACACTTGATTGTGTGTTTGGTTGGTGATTGTTTTTTCAGACAAGTTTATAATTCTTTTCAGAGAGTGAGGTTTGGATAAAAATGATTGTTGTAATCAGTTTGAACATCACCAATCATTCCAATATTTACAATCATTTTAAGGCTCATTTGAAAAACAGGTTACTAGGCTCCATTTTTTGACCACTGTAAAATTACAGAGACATTTATAGCCTAATAATAGGTTCTAATGTGAACTACATATAACATAATAAGCAAAGTGAAATCTGACTTTTTGATAAGCAAGAATGATAATTTTGTTCCATGGGACTCCTACGATTAACCATCAGCGATAATACATGAATGAACCTTAGAAATACAGGTCTTGGTATTTAAAACATATTTTATTGCACATTCTCTTTCAGCAATTTTTACTGAATTCATTTTGTTTTCATTTTTTGCTCTATGTTGCTTCCCACTATGCTAATGAGAAATGTCTACAGTCTGCAAGTATAAAACATAGGTAATTTTTGATCCACATGTTTTTCAGGAACAACAGCAATCTTGGATAATTATATGTTATACAGAATCAGACTTTGCATATTTTTCTCAATAATTTGCTCATGTATATTTCCAGAAGGCAGAAGGAAAAGGGAAAATAACTTTAAAACCAAAGATGCACGGCTACATTAATTGGAATTCTCAACAAACCAAAAACCCAATCTAGTGCCTAGTCAATGCCAGACTACTTACATTGTGGAATGCATCTCCATGAAAGAGTGCTAGAAATTATAACATAAGTCTAAAACATATAAAGGATGGTTGCTGGAACTGGGTACATCTGGTTATATGAAAAGAAGGACCAGTGTTCCAATATCTCAGAGGCTGCCACAAAACAGAGGGAGTCAAGCTATTCTCCAAAGTACCTGAGGGTAGGACAAGAAGCAATAGGTGGAAACTAATCAAGGAGAGAAGCAACTTAGAACTAAGGAAAAATTTCCTGACAGTAAGAACAATTAATCAGTGGAACAATTTGCCTCCAGAAGTTGTCAATGCTCCAACATTGGAAGTTTTAAAGAAGAGATTAGATAACTATTTGTCTGAAATTGTCTAAGGAGCGGGTTGGACTAGAAGACCTGCAATGTCCCTTCCAACTCTGTTATTCTATTCTAAATGTGGATATATGAGGTAACCATACCGTATATTGTGCTATTGCAATGTTACAAAATATTATCTATGCTATTTAGACTTTCTACTTGAGTTGCACAGTAGCATCCAAAGTACAAATGTATTTTGCAAAAATGTGTATATTAGGAAACTCCCAGCCCTCTTTTTCTTTTTCCTCATTTAAAGTAATCAGTTATACTTTGCATAATTATTATTTGTTGCTTTGTTAGTTTATAACATATTTTGTTATAAACTATTTATTTATATTTGATTTGGTTGGGCTTGGTTGCCATTAAATCCTGCTAAACTGTTGGCAGTTTACAGCAATAAAAATCTACAATAAAGAAATAAATCCTCCATGTTAATTTATATATCAGAACCAAATGACAATTATTTCTACATTATTTCTAATTAGTTTACTAAGATAAATAATAAACCAATTAGTAATAGTTGGATTTATCACTGATATGGTCTTCTGGCTTCTTTGCAGAATATAAAGAAAAATAAATGAGAAGTATATCTTCGCTAATGAACTCAGCAGTGCAGGGGTGGGATTCTACCAGTTCGCATCTATTCGCTAGAACCGGTTGTTAACATTCTAAGCAGTTCGGAGAACCAGTTGTTAGAAGAAATTGCTGGCCTAATCCTGTAAGGAAGGCAAGAAGGAAACATTCTGGTATTGCTTACAGAAACTGCCTCTCCGTTAACCCTCATTACATTCTTGGCAGGACTAGACTTCCTGTCTCAGGAACTTCTCTGGAGTTTTTTCCCTTTCTTTGCTGTACTTTGCTTGTGTGGAGTGACCATTCAAAGTTACAATGGCACTGAAAAAAGTGACTAATGACCATTTTTCACACTTACAACTGTTGCAGCATCCCCAAGTCATGAGAGGCCAGGCAAGGAGATGCGTGCCTTTATGTGAGTGAAATTGAGTTGGCCATGCCCAGCCAATAATATGACCACCAAGCCACACCCACCAACTAAACCATGCCTACAGAACCAGTTGCTAAAAAAATTGAATCTCACTCCTGCAGCAGTGCCACTGTAAATAGATTGATATCATTGAGTGAGAAGTCAGGTCAAACTCTATAAAAGGCAATGAGAACAAACTTGAATATTGAACTTGTCAAACTCATTTTTCTGCTGTTTTCCTTTCCTAAATTACAGCTTTTTGAGTGCAAGCTGTTGAATAAATGCAGTACAGGTCAAAGAATGAAAAATGAGTTTCTACTTAAACCTTTGTATTATACTTTAAAACAGGGCTCACCAATCTTTTGGACCTCAGGGACCACCAAACTCATAATTTTAAATCCCAGGGACCACTAATATGAATGTTGACTGACAGTGGTTTGCTGACATTGGTGGGAGACAGAGAGAGAGGGAAAGAGAGATATCTGATCTGACCTCTCTCCCCCCCCCTCCACTCTCACACACAAACACACAGAGGCAGGGATGGGATTCAAATTTCTTAACTCATTCTGTGGGTGTGGCCTAATTTTTGGGTGTGGCTTGGTGGTCATGTGACTGGCTGGGCATGGCTCGTATGTAAATATTATAAATATTTATGTAAATATTGATTTTTTTATAAAAAAGATAAACTTTTACCCAAAATCAGGCAAAGCAAGCAGGCAGATTGAGTTGGTCACAGAATCACAGATTCACTCAGAAATCTATCATTCTGCCATCGGCTACCTGAATCTGTCACATAAAATTTGCTTTCAAGGAAACTCATAAAATTTGCTAGTAAGCAAACTCACAAAATTAACTCACAACATACCTTGTATGTAATATTGAATTTTTTATTTTTAAAAAGGACAACTTTTACCAAAAATCAGGCAAAGGAGGCAGGCAGATTGAGTTGCTCACAGAATTCACCCAGAGATCTATCTTTTTACCATTGGCTACCTGAGTCTGCACTGAATAATAGAAGCTTCAGTCATAAGGAAGGTTTGGCTCTGCTTAAAAGCAGAGCCAAAGATCTAAAGATTAGCTAGAAAGCAAGAAATCCAACAATTTCCTGCTTTCTAACTAATCTAAATATCCTGACACAGCAGAACAGCTGATGGTTGGGGATAAAAAAGGAAAAATAGCATCTTAGCAGGCAAGTTTGCCAGGTAAGGAGTGAGTGGGTAGAGAGGGTTCCCGCAGGCCATCTGGGTGGCACAGCCTTGTGTTCCCATGCAAAAATGGATTAATTGCTTTGGGGGGTGGTCTGGGGGTGACATTTCTCTGTGGACCAACAAAATTTTCTCATGGGCCACCGGTGGGCCATGACCCATAACTTTAAAATGCGTTTTCCTGGCCTTAGTTTTCCTTAATTATAACTCACTGACTATAATGGATTAACCCATTGGGGGAAAATGAAGGAGGTGTCCTTTCCTATATATATTATTGGATTTTATTATAATTGAAATAGATTTTCTTTTCCTTTATTTACTTCTACTTATTTAAATGTCCAGAAAGAATCAAAACAGAAGCTGAGAATGTTTTTGTTTTTTAGAGTATTCAAAGCAAATAGTTATCTATTGGTAAGTAGAAGTGTGCTTTTAATAACATGTAGTTTATGTTTAGTGCAATGTATCATTTGACCTGAAAGTTCAGCATTTTCACTATGATGTATTAGATTCATTTCTTTTTAAAGAGAGGATTCTTTTTATTGGAGAAATAACATTTCATTCTGTATAGGTAAGGCATCTAAAAATTATTACTGGGAAAACTCTTGCAAAAAGAAAAGAAAGGGAAATTATATTATAACTTAGGTTTCACTCAAATAGGGTTTGAATTTCAAAGAGACCATAATTTCTAAAGTAATTATGCCCATGTTTGCTTAAATTTTTGTTGAACCTGCTAATCTACAGTGCACAAATGTTCACCTATAAAAATGTAAAAAATGGAGGAAATTTAATTCAGATTCTTAACATAAAGGTTTGTGTCTCTTATTTGAAACATATGTTTAAGGCTGCCACTAGGTAGTGAGTCAGTAGAGGCTCACATGATAATTAGCTGATTGAAATACTGACTAAAACTAATTTGAGAGGGCAGTATTTTATCCCATTTAATTTTTGTCAATAATCTCAAGTCCTTCTTGTGGGGAAGCACAGTCTCAAAACTACTTACTGTAACTTCTCAGTCCAATCACTAGTAATAATAGGTTCGGAGAAGGCATTTACAAGAGATCAAGCAATGGAACTTAGATCTAATTCTATAGAACATGAGGAGCAGAATTTTTTATTACAATTGTAATACTACCTTTACCTAAGTAACTATACAAAATCTATACAATGTCTCTCACAGATCTAAAAACTATGGAGCAGAATTGGGGGGAAAAAAAGCCTTCCAACATAACCCTGAAAGAGAAGAAGAAGCAAAGAAGAAATTCAATGTTGACCTGGCTTATTTAATTTGAGTATAAAAGGGAGACAAAGCAAAACCTTCTCAAACTTTCAAGATTCTGTTATTATGCTGTAAAACATAACCATAACAAGAATACTTCCCTTACTATGAAGATAGTTGACCTTTTCATGTAACCTTTTGGATCAACACTGAAATCTCTGAATAGAAAAAACCCAGATTTAAGTCTGGGTATCATCATATTTTCTATAAGAACACTGTAATTCTATTATACTCTTTAAACCTTAATTATATGTTAACATTTTGGGATCAGGGATCAGAGGCAAGGAACAGATACATTGTCCATCTTTTCCATCCCAATGTGTCTCTGAAAATTACATTGGACAGCTCAGTGGTGATACTTTCCCTTTGTACTTTATTGAGCCCGTATACTAGCCCTACTATTCCATATTACTTTAAAAAGCTCACTTACAATTGTAGAGAGGATTCTGCATAATATGTGAGAAAAAAGAAAAACATTTATTCCATCCATTATCTTTCTTAACAATGAATTCTTCTCCAGGTAAACATAGATGTAATTTTCAATAGATGCAATGGAGTTAGGTATGGTTCAAGATACATGCCCTAAACTATAATTTGGGAATTTGTCCTTCTGAATTGGAGATTATGGTTATTGGAGAACACGGTTCAATAATACTTATTTTGAAACTTACTGTATATACTGCTTCAGTCATAGTACAATCTAAGCAGCCTACAATAAATTCATTTAAATTTACCATAATAAATTAACAGAATAATACAATACATATACTAACACCAATATTTATTTTGATCATCCGTATAGTAAATCATGCCACAATTTACTCAGATATATGTACTCTATTCTTCTCTGAATACCTTCATTAATAGCTAATTTTTATCAATTTCTAAAAAATCAGGGAAGAGTTCACTCCCACTAATGAGGCAAGCTGTTCTAAAAAAGGGAACCCCTTATGAAGAAAGACCATTTGTAAATGCCCTTCCACAAAAAAACTTTTGATAGGAGAGGACTTTCAACAGGTATGCTCATGCATGGAGCATAGATGTTTTATCCGAATATGCATTGTTGAAGATGCACAGGTCTCACTACAAGTCTATCTATTTATTATACTTATTATTTTCATATTTACTCACAGAGCTCTAAGCACTATGCAAATACAAAACTTAATTGTTTAAATTTTACTTTAAGTTATACCCAGAAGTATACTGGCAGCCACCACAGTTCTCATCAACATTTGGAAGATCGCAGATATCTATTATATGGGATAGGATTTTAAGACTTCATTTTGTTAGGTCAACAAGTTGTGTCATGTTTTAAATATAGCAATTCTGAAGGATGGCCATAACCAATAATATTTAGATGGGTATTTTCTCATATGCTTATTCATCATAAATTATTGGCTTTGATATGCCACTAAGTCCCTTAAGCAAAACAGTCCATTTCATCTTAGGGGTAAACCAAGCATATTTATATGAGTACATTTCTTATGTATTTCTTCTTATAGAATTTAAAGTCAGAGAGCAAGGCTTTTGCGTTACCTGTTGCTTATAATACATATACATAACAGAATGATAACAATTTCTAAGCTGCATGGATTCCTTTTAAACTGAATGTGGAAGCTACATTTTTTGTAAATTATACACATACGCTTGTCTCAAGACTGATTCCTCCAAGCTATTAATATATTCATTGAGACTATTATGAAAATCTTCTACCTGAAAGGATATGAGGATTACCTAGTGCTGGAGGCATTTTACAGATATTTGCTTAGCTTCACAATGTAGGATGTTTTTAAGCTGTTGTTAAAGGAAACAGTTATTGCAGTGAAGAGGTAAACCACTTTTCCTGCTCTGTTAATAAAATGAAGCAGAAAAGCAAAGCCAACAGAACAGAACAAAGGAAAATAAGAAAAAGGTACTTCAGTTGCTTAAGGACAAAAAAAGCCCTTTTTATGAAACTGTTTGGTTGTTATATTTGTATATGTGATTCAACAATGTATGTAGATCACTATTCATCATTTAAGAATAATTTAAGCTGGAGCAGATAAAGGAAAAACAATTTTAGCTTTAAAAGAAATGCCCTATACAATGAGTTTAAAATATCAAGTCTCACGTACCTCAACAAAAGAAGATCTCATCTGTACTATCAAAATGCCAAATAGCTGTTAACAGAGATGTGGAAATTCAACATGGCAACACAGATAATCCAAATAGGGAACTTTATTAAATGTGGCATTTTAATGACTAACCCTGAATATTTTCAAATACTTAATAAACTTTTCTTTCTCAATAAGATATAGCCAACTATTTATCTCGGATTTGAAAAACATTTGAAAGATCAAAGGCAACTATTTAGCATCTCAACATTCAGAGTTTTGCTTTCAGACTTTTTTTTTCAGAAGGAAAATATAAGATAGTAATTTTCATTCCTCATCTCCCTACTGTCATATTTTTAAACCCCTGAATATTAAAAATGTGAGAAGACAAAATTGCCAGCCCAAACATTACATATTTTTTATCATAACAAGAAAGGTTTGGGTATATTTTTAATGCTGGAAGCAACCGTTAAATTTGTTTAATAAGTAGATATATGTTGGCTGAGAAATCAGAATATAGTGCAGAATAAATGGCAGAATTTTCAGCAACAAAAAGTATTTTTTTTCTACAGAAAAGCACAATGTGGAAAGGATTTTCTAAAAAGTAATGTTAGAAAACCATTGCTATAAGGGGAAATGCAAGCTTCTACTTGGTCTCAATAAAATAGCTCCACTGACTTTTTTCCTAGGTACATATTGCTCACAGGAATCTCAGGAATAGTGATACATGTGACTCATTTCAGCTTCTAAATTGGAAACACTACGACTTTAAAATAACATTCCACATAGGCCAGCTTCTGCTTCTGAAAAAAACATTTTGCTGTGAAAAGGTGAGAGATAGTCAGAAATGAACACTCAAATGAAAGGAATATCAAAACTCTCTGAATGTCATAATTAACTTTGTAGAAGGTCCTCTATTGAAGTCAAAAGTTAAAATGATGGCATTTCAGTAACTGTATTACTATGTCTGAAAAAAGGACATTGAAAGGTATCTGTTTGACCTTTTTAAAATCCTGTAGAAATTGTGATAATCATTAGATGATTTTACTGTCACATACCTGGGAAGAACAAATTGAGAAATAATTATATATTGTGCTCTCTCAGTTTAGTTGTTTGCTTCCACATGTTTTGTTACCCAACTAGGCAGCATCATCACTACCTTAAGGACTGTAACAGACATTATATAGGACAGACTGGCAGAAGACTAGTAGAATGCACGTACAAATACCAGCTAGCTGTGAAAAGATATGATAAAAATGCCTTAATCACACAACACGTGGACAGCCCCAACAACAATTTCAGCTGAGAAACTGAGAAACTGTGAACATCTTAGTCCAAATTAAATGCAAAAATGCTTCCTATCTGGTTTACCTAGTGAGGCTGATATGAATCTTGAAGTCTGAAAGTACAATTCTTCCTCCACCACTACCACCAATACTCTGGTTTCCTTTATAGCTTGAGAAATAGGGAGGTCTTTTTATTCTCTTCCACGACTGAGTATGTATGTATGTATGTATGTATGTATGTTTATTTTATTTATTTATTTATTTATTTATTTATTTATTTATATTTGTCAATTGCTTACGCATGCCCCTATGGACCTCTTAGGAAAGGGGTGAGCTCAATAGTAGACAATCTAAGGTTAAAGTTTTTGAGGTTTGGGGAAAAAACACAGGTCAGGTAGAGTTTCCAGACATTGACCACTCCGTTATTGAAGTCATATTTCCGCAAATAATATATTAATGTATGTAATCAATGTAATAATGTATTCCAGACATTGACCGCTCTGTTGTTGAAGTCCTATTTCCTGCAATCAAGTTTGGTGCAATTAACCTTGAGTTTGTTATCTATTGTTTGCTCTGGTGTTGTTATGTTAGAAGCTGAAGTATTCATTGACAGGTGGACATTGGCAATGTATGATTTTATATACTATACTTAAGATTGGCACTGAAGGTGGCATAGTTCTAGTTTCTAAGGTCTAGAATTTCAAGTCTGGTGGCATAGGTATTCTGCAATTGAGTAGAGGAGTGAGAACACTTCTTGTGAAAATATTTTCTGGACTTTCTCAAGCTGTGTTAATATCAGATATGTAATGTGGGGTTCCAGACTGATGATCTGTATTCAAGGATTGCTCTACAAATGTTTTGTTATGCTCTAGTTATTAGTGTAATATTACCAGAGAAAAAGCTATGTAAGATTAGGTTAACACTCTTAACACCTTTTTGCAATGTAGTTACAGTGGGCTCTAGCACTTAGGTCATTAGAGATGACGTATTCGCAAGATCCTTGACAGAGTTGGATCATGCAACAAGGTCTTGACTATTCAACTGTATTTTATTTTTCTGATTTTTTTTGCCAATATGTAAGACAGAGCATTTATTTGTTGAGATTTGAAGTAGCCATTTGTTTGACCATTCTATACATAGTCAAGGTCTTTTTGAAGGGTAGCAGTAGTTGTCATGATGTTGAATTGCTTTAACATCATCAGTGAAGAGAACGCAGTGCTCTTGATATGATCATAGAGTGTCATTTATTTAGAGTATGAAAAGAGTTTGTCCTTAGAGCAGCTGCGCTTGGGGGAACACCAACTATGCTGACAGGGTAGCAGTAATGGACAGGTACAGAATTTGATAGGATGCTCTCAATTTTGACCATTTGTTGTCTGTTTGACAGGAATGCTTCTATCCAGTAATGGATAGAATATTCAGCAGCAGACTCTGCTCCCTCTTATCCAACTATCCCCTTGGAAAAATCTATTAGACAGGACTCCCAAGGTCTTTCCCACAAAAGCTTTCTATTCATCTTTCATTTATTTCAGTATAGTTTACACTGTCTCCAACATGAATGGACTTCATATTTCACTAGTTTAAACTATACCAGTTAGTGAGACCATTGGTTTGCAAGCAGTTTTTAAAAATGACTGATTCGAATTGGTGTGGGAACTAAATTAACCTAATCTTGAAAACAGCAATTTAAAAATGGAAATACTGGGATTAAAATGAGATGAAATCTATACCGAAACAGATTATTACAATCAGTAACCACACCTCTCTCACCATATGGGATAAATGTTTGTATCTACAGAAGTTTGAAATGTAAAAATAATCATATCAAGAAATTGGCAGAATGATTGTGAAGCCCAGATGACAAATAACAATTCACTTCATTATTACTGATATTAAAAGACACAAAAGAATCCCTGAGGTAATTATTATTACAGATAGTTTTTTGCAAATATTTTTGCTTTTTCAAGTTGCTATCAGATTTTATAAGCCTATTTTATTTATTCAGTATATAGATTAGAAAACTCCAGAAACTAAAGCAGATTATTTTTGTTCAGCAAATATACCTACTCTACTCCTATCTAGAAACTTTGTCTCCACATCAACCCATCCTATTTTGAGCATATATATGTATATATGTGTGTGTGTGTGTGTGTCTGTGTGTCTGTGTGTGTGTATGTGTGTCTGTGTGTGTGTGTTTTTTTTAAGTTTTCGCAGGTACTTACATGTGTGCTGTTCAGCTTCCTTCAGGTATTATCCCATGTCATTGTAGTGCTTTTAAAGTTGTAGCAA
>BHFT01053221.1:0-24625 GCA_004320025.1 Laticauda laticaudata | reverse complement strand
CGTAGTGGAATAAAAGTAAAAAAAGAAAGTAGTGCCTGGCTGAAGAAAGAAGCGGTCGAAGTTATCTCGCTATTTAATTAGACGGAGTGGGTATACACACCCACCGGAGAAAGGAAAGACTAGAAGCCATAAAGTAATGCAGCCAGAAACCAAGAAGAACAAAAGACGAGTTTACAGCCATTCCGTTGGGTCTGAGGTAAAGTTATGTTGATAGATGTTTTCTGCTCAGCGCATAATAAGGGGGCTACAATAGGCGAGGAAGCGCGGCTAGAGGAGGACCGACACTATCGGCGGTTAGCTGGACAGAGGAAGAGCAATTTGGACTGTGGGGACACAAGAAAAGAAAAGCCTTTCACAATAAAAAGGATTGCTAACTTCAAACACCGGTGTCTCAATGTCCATTTGTAGCGACACGCTACATTGAGAGTGACCTGTGACGCTTCCCGTTTGGAGTCGGGGAGCCAATCGTCTGAAACACCAACTCCGCGGAGCGGAGATGAGAGGCGCCCATCCCCGGCGTACTATTGAAAAACTCATGTTCAAAAGAGCTGAGGGCGGATACTAGCAGGCCAACGTGGACAGAGAAGCCTTAGCAATTGTCGCTGCGGGGAAGCGTTTTCATCGAATACCTGTAGCAGGCGGTGGCTTTTCAAATTTGTCAGACAGACGCACAAACGCTACTGATGGATATTTTTGCCGGGAACAAGCCGGCACAGCCGAAACATCCTGTTCCCCAAGAATGAACTGAGCGACTGGTCAGAGTCCTATGCAGCCTTAACTCAGTACATCGCCCTAATACGAGACCGGCCGGGGAAAGAAAATTCTCGCCATGCGGACATCGCTTTGAGCAGAAGACCGATTGGCCAGGCAGACGGAAGAAGACCCGGCACCAACGATGACTGCCCTACAGAGAGAGACCTGCCCCAATCTACCCATGCTCTCGCGAATGATGTCGGCCAGACCACGGCAAATAGACCCTGACTGCCGATTACTTAACTGGGTAGGTAGAGGCTGGCCGAAAATCAATGACAAAATGAGACCTTTTGTAAGCCTTTCGCGACCGAAGTACACACCGAACTCTCTGGATAGGAAAAGGGATGTCTGAACTGTGGGGGTTGAGGCGGAGGTATAGCCTCGTAAATTGTGCCAAACCAATTGGTAAAACAAGGGTAACTTGTGGGGCTCATGGCGTGATGGAGGGGACCCCGGGAATTTGTTAAATGAAGAAGCCTTGCGAAGTCTAGTGGTCATGGGTGGCGGGCGATTGATGAAGGACGATTGAAATATTGGGTAAAACTCTATGTCTCCTCGTAAGCACAAGAGCAAGCGAATGCGCTGGCAGTCAGGCAGAACCATCGTCCTCTTGTTTCCAGAAGAGCACCGGTATGAGGAGCGGTGACTGGGGAAGTTTCCAGAGGGGCCGCCGGTGGTGCAGCGGATGCCGATGCGATTTCGCGGGGTGCGAGCTTGCCTACCGAGAGGTGCGGACACCACGTTCTGGATGTGTCGTGGGACGCATACTCAAGAACTGCTGGGGTAGTAAATATTGATGTGCTCGAATGAGCAGATGCAGACAATGGTTAATGAAGGGAATTAGGACAGGAACTTTTTGGCAACCGCAGACCGGGCCTGCCGGAATCGTACTGAGTGTCCGGCGATAATGGACGACAACTAACCAGCCTGCTATCGATAGCAATAGCCTAGCGCGCTCGCCTAGGTGAAAGACATTGCCCTCCGACACGATGCATCACGAATCCGGTCAAATGGGAAGGCGGAACCGCCTGCCCGAAGTACCGGCGTGCAACAGTAGCGGGCTGAAGAATGTGTGCAGGGTCTTACGCCAAGGAGGGTTTGGAAGGGATGGACACCACGGGGACAAGTCGTCAACGTCAAAATAAACAGGGCTACTACAACCCGCCAACTATTGATAACACCCAAGTACCACAAGCCAACCAAACCATCTTGACTTCTAGTGGGGGAGAGAAACTTAGATCGCGAGCTAGAGTCGGTGTACTCCAAAGCTTCACCACCAGAAATAACCCCGGTTCTGAGGCTCCTCTAACGATTCAGGAGTTTCCAAAAATTGGCGATTTGGTGTGTGCAAAACTTTTACTGAGACCCAGTTAGTGGGTACCGGGACAATGTCACAGAGTCATAAAGTGCCCCAGAAGAATCTTTACCGATTAACAGTGAGACGATGGCAGGGAGAGTGGAGCGGCAGCATTGAGCCAGCTCCGGTCCGAATGTAGAAAGAAACTGACTAAAGCACGCAACCAAACAATGACAAAAAGGGGCGACAAAATTCAAACCCAAAGAGGGGGGGGAAACGCGAAAAATATAATAAAGACCCGTTTAAAACCATGCCGAAAAACAAACTAGCCTCAAAAGAGCAAATGGAGGGACTCACTGTGGACGAAAGTGCAAAGAAGAATTCGCGAAGCGAAGGAGGGCCGCGCCAAGTCCAGCTTCGAACGTGCCCGCGAGGAAACGGGAGGAGGGCAGCGACAGCACCTGCTGGCCTGAGGGCGATCTCAGGCGGGGCAGCATATGGCGGCGCTCGACCGCTTGCCAGACCGGTTTCAGGGAGGAAGTACCAGAAGGAAGGCAGCAGCACTCATCCGCCCGCACTGTCGATCGAGACGACCGAGTTCACAGAATAATCCGAAGCAGTGCTCCAGGTCGGTCAAAAGAAAGCCCCGCCTACTTACGAGACTAACGGTCACGACGTAGGCACCGAAGCTATGAAGGGGAGGGTTGTTCTGTATGGCAAATAACTGGCGTCAAATAAGGCATGCTCTGATGTGGTGTTTAAGAACTAAATTAGGATTGGTTCAAACGGAACCAATCTGAGAAGGCCGGCGGGAGGCGAGCCAAATGCAAACAAATGTTCAGTTCGGCTACAAGCCGGAGGGAAAAATGTAAAAAGACCAGGCGCGGCTTAGGCATATGTTCCTTTTCTCATTTCTCAACTCTTGCTAAGAAATAAAGACTTTGCTGTTGGAACCCGGTCTACCTCGTGTTTTTCCGGACAAAACACTATGGGTACAGCTGTTTTACATAAGACTGAAACGCCTCCATATCATCATGAAAGGAACAAGTTTAGAATTTTTGTGTGCCCTGACCTTATTTTCTCCAAGACTCCAGTGCGTGAATAACATTAATTCCTAGAGCAAAAGAGCCACTATGTGTGGAAGTAGTGGTGTTTAAAATTCAAAGCTATGATACAGTTAATTCTCCTTCACCTGTTCAAATTTTGGTTGTCCTTGCTCCCCATTAAAAAAAAGATGTAAGGCATACATTATCCTTAGGCATTGCCAGTCTACCTTCCCCTCAATCCCAGGTTATGTATTTTTTTCATCCGTGGACAGAACGTGTGATGGCTGTGGACTGGCCCTTTCAGAAGGACTTTGCCATGTTGGGAGGGAATAACAAGATGAAAAACGGCGAAGGAGCAGCATTGGTGACAAACTGCTAATTTGCCCCTGCTAATTTATCATGGAAACAAAGCTGCAACAGGTTTCATCTGTATTCACGGTAATTTACTAAGCTCTGCAGTTCCAAGAAAAACATATTAATTACTTCAATGGGATTAATGTGTCTGGGAGTGTCTGACTCTGCATCTCTTTTATCTTCAGCAGAACGCTATATTTGGGGACAGTTTTGCTGAATTATCTCTCAGAATTTTAGTAGAATCTAACTAACCTACAGCTTTAAAAAATGACACAGAAATTTTGATTTGAAACCTTATTATCGTAGTGAATGGTGTGATACTCATTACCTGCTCTATCGTGGCATTTTTGCCTTGACTTGTCTGTTTTTGTTTTGTAGCTGCATTTTCTCATTCCTCATTTGCTATATGCTCCATGTTAATAACGCATGTTTTGTTATGCATGACCTAAGCTTATAATGTGACTGACTAATAACTGCAGCATTCTGAAACTGAACATTAGCAGATATATTTGCAGAATTTCTCTACTGCACCAACTGATATTTCATATCTTCAACTATATTTAAAAGATGATTAATATTTGAAGGTTCTGAATGCCCCTTTGATCAGTTATTGTGATAATACTGTACCAGAGGGCGTTCTCTCTCTCTCTCTCTCTCTCTCTCTCTCTCTCTCTCTCTCTCTCTCTCTCTCTCTCTCTCTCTCTCATTTTTAAGGTCATACTGTCAGAGTATTTACAGCAAGACTACCATGAGGCAACCCAGGAGCAAAACAGCACACAGAGACTTAGACAATTTAACAGTGATTTATAATATTGTTTCCTGACACTGACACTGGTATGTACATTTGTTAAAGGATGTAAAGGTATAAGATGTATCTGTATTTGTAAGCTGATGTATTAAAGCCTGGATCTGTGTAGAAAAGTATAATGACTATGTTAAAGCATTTGGATTATCTGCTGTTCAGCTTTAAATGGGAAGAGTGTTAAGATCTTGGGATTTAAGAGCTGACCAGCAGAGAATAGCTGCTGCCAGATGTGGCTGATGCAATAAGAGGTGATTCAGCAAAGCATGGGTATTTCCCTTTAAGACTGGGAATGGGTTCTGTGCCTTTAAGAAGTGTTTTTATATTGGTAGTCATTAGAGGACATGGTTCTCTCTCCTTGTGTCCAGTATTCATAGCAGAGTTCTCGTGGAGTTAAGAAGAAGAAAGTTTGCTTGTAAGTTATTTGACTACCATGTATTTTTCTATGTATAACTTTGTAGATAAACCACCACAGTTAAAAGTTTAAGTCTCTGTGTGCTGTGTTTTACTCCTGGGTTGTCTCATAATGGTAGTCACACTGCAAACACTCTGACACATACAACTTGGGGAAATGTTTTGCACAGCATATGTAAAACTTCAAGCAGATTGTAACCCACATATGGCATATGGGAACCAGTTGTTAGATATGTTGACTCTTTTGACTGGCCCTCATCAGGCAGCAAAACTCTGCTTTTTATAAAGTCTTTGTGTACTGCCAGTCTTCTGAATTTGACTCTATTTGGTTTGATGAACCACAAATACAGGTAGTTCTTGGCTTACTTCAGGGATGTCAAACTCATGTCACTGCAATGTCACATGACAAATCAGGACTTTTTCTCTCTTTGCTAAACTGGGCATGGGCATGGTCAGCACATGATGCATTTGGCCCCTGGGCTGGGAGTTTGACAGCCCTGGCTTAGTTGATTATGGACTTAACTGGGGTGACTTTGAGTTAAATATTTCTCAGTCTAACCAATTTCAAAAGATTTTCATAGAGGTAAAATGGGAGAAAATCTACAAATGTGCTAACTTGAGCTCTTGCAATAAAAATAAAAATACAAAAGTAATAGTGTTAAATAAAATAAGTTATACTGGATGCTTTGATACTCTCATTTTTTACTCTCATAAAGATTTTCATGGATTCTCTTCTGATGTGGTCCCCTTACCCTTGGAGGGATAGTATGAAGCCTCTTTCTTTCAAAATGCCCCAAACTCCACTGGAAATCTTAAAGAAGTAGTAGTAGTAGTAGTAGTGATTGATAAGACTAGTCTCTGGATTTAAAGTTTTTTTTATCTTTTGCTGGATCTTATTTTAAACTGTAGCAAAGTACCTTTGTAATGTTTGGAGTCTTGTCTGCTTATTCTGAAAACAGCATCTCTGAAAAAAATAGGTGAAAGCATGATGCAATCAATTATGCTTTAACTTCTAAAGGAGATTCTTAGTGGCTCTCACACAAGCTAAAAGTAATCAAGAGGGAAAAAAAATGTCTTGCCTGTGTTGGAAGTTAAAATTCACCCCTTTCCTAGAAAAAATGAAATATTTTAGGATATACTAAAAAGGCAGAGTATTACACCTAAAAGAGAAATAGAAACTCAAGAGAGTCAGAAACTCAGCCCTCCATCTTTGCCAATGGGCCATTAAGGCCTGGGGCAGTCTATTTTACATAACAAAGATCTACCTCCTTCAGGCAGACCCATAAGAAAGGAATCCGAAAGCACTTTCATGACATCATCCTCCAGCAAAGCTCAACCAATCTGGGACTCAGGACAGCCTAGGGAGTTTCCCCTGCATGGCCCCATGAGAGTATAAAGCCCATGTCACACTGCACCAATGGATGGAAAGAGGATGTAAAACGGAGAGAAACACTTGCCATCCATTGGTTAACCGTCGATTTGTTCCGTTCTGTACTCACTGCCCTGTTTTTCATCCTCTCTATCTGTCCAGGCATCCATCTATTGACATTTCATCCGCTCAAAAAGTTTTGAGCTGCACAAAACTTTTTGAGCAGATAAAGTATCCAACACGTCCGTTCTGCATCCGCAACGCATACGGGGAATATCCGTTCTACATCCATCGTATCCGTTACGCATCGCCTATATCCGCTATATCCGCTAGGCATCCGCTGTGCATCCGCGTAACTCGCATCCGCTCCAGCGGAAAACAGACACAGGGAAGAAGCAGAACGGACACGCAGCGTTTAGTAGCACGGACGAGAGAAAGATAAAGTGGATGCAGCTCGCATACAAAGCATTTAAAACGGAAAAAAACGTTTGCAGAGGGGATGTATCTCAGATATTTGAATGTCTGGAGGATGCCAAGAGTATGCTGAAGGACAGCCAGTGGAAAACCAACATTTCCAATAAAAAGGGAGGAAATCACCTGCATCTCACTTTCAGTCCAGCAGCCTTGGTGTGCAGACCTCTTACCCTTTGCTCTTGCTCTTCCACAGCATCTAGTCATCTCCACCATGGATCATCGCACACTCCTTTTGGTAGCCACCATCGTTCTACAACCAGTGCGAAGCCATCTACAGGCTCTTTCACCTGTTCTACGTGAAGAAAGGAGGTGGCCAAGAAGTGTCTGGGTCCGAAGATGGATTGCCAGAAGAGCCGAGTACGGGACTGTGTATAACAAGCTGATGGTGGAGCTGAGGAACGAAGAAACTTGTGCATTCCAGAACTTCATGAGGATGCTGCCAGCCATGTTTGACGAAGTTGTGGAGTGGCTGAGACCCAGGTTGACCAAGCAAAGCACCAACTTCCAGCCCAGCCTGGACCCTGGGTCTAAGGTGGCACTGACTCTGCGCCACTTGGCCTCAGGGACCACGTACAGGAGCATGCAGTACGCCTGGAGGGTGCCACACAACACCATCAGCATTGTGGTCAGAGAAGTGGTGCAGGCCATCATCGAAGAATACCTGGAGGAGCTCCTCCAGTGCCCCTCCACTGAAGAAGGCTGGAAGAAAGTTGCAGAGCAGTGGTATCAGAAGTGGAACTTCCCCCACACCGTTGGAGCCATAGATGGCAAGCACGTGGCCTGCAAAGCTCCAGCCAAGTCAGGGTCCACTTATTTCAACTACAAGGGCTTCTTCAGCATCATCCTCTTCACCATGGTGGATGCTGACTACAAGTTCATGTACATCGATGCTTCAGGCAACGGGTAAGCTTCAGATATACAACGTCAATCAAGGGGCTGGAACGCAACCTCATCATGGGCTTCCCAGATCCAGACCCCCTGCCCAATGACACACAAGAGTGTGCCCTACTTCATCATGGGGGATGACGCCTTCTCCCTCACAACCTACCTCATGAAGCCCTACACCTCCAGATGCCTCACCCATGAAGAGAGGATCTTCAACTACAGGCTGTCCAGGGCAAGGCGAACCTGGTGGAGACGCCTTTGGCATCCTGGCCAACAGGTTCCAGGTACTTCTCACCACCATGCAGCATCGCCCAGAGACCGTGAGAACATCGTGGAAGCTTGCTGCATCCTGCACAATCTCATGCGCACCCGCTACCCAGTCTTGCAGAACAGGATCGTGGACCTCCAACAAGGCAATGGGGACATGGAGCCTGGTGAATGGAGGCAAGGGCGAAACCTGATAGACACTGTGGATGTGCAAGGCCCCAACAGAGCTTCACGTGAAGGGAAGAAGCAGCGCAACCTCCTGAAACACTGGTGCAACTCCCCAGCTGGAGCAGTGGAGTGGCAAGACAGGATGATAGATGCTTAATGGATGCTTCCTTCAGCCTGTCTCATCACACTGATGAGATTGTGCCATGTATGTTGAGTGGCCCTACAATAAACAGGGCATTTAATAAAGAGTTGTGTTTATGTTGAAATGTGTTGATGAATGATTACATTGTTATTGATATATAAAGGGCCATAGGTGTGGCACCTGGGAGGGTGGACCATACAGTCCCACTTATGCTTGCACTGGAGGCTTATCTATCCCACAGCTATTACCCATCCCAAAGGTATCCCTGCCCATCCCACAGGTATTACCCATCCCAAAGATATCCCTGCGCCATCCCATAAGCTATTACCCATCCCACAGGTATCCTAACCCATCCCACAGCTATTACCCATCCCAAAGGTATCCCTGCCCATCCCACAGGTATCCCTGCCCATCCCCACAGCTATTACCCATCCAAAGGTATCCCTCCCATCCCACTGCCATCTTTACCATCCCACAAGCATGCAAAGGCTTAAACCATTTCTAAAAGTTTCCACCAAGACTTTATGACTAAAATAAATGAAGCAAGTGTGTGAAGCAAAGATAATCTTTATTAATAACAAGCTGTAAAAGAAAAATGACCCAAGTGTCTTAAGCAAAGATAAAATCAACAGGTAGCCACCCAGTCTCTGGCACTCTTCTTGGTCACTCTGAGGCGTGCCCAGTCTCGCGGGTGAAGGGTCCAGGTGCTGTGGAGGTGGCTGCTGCTGGAATGCTTTCTGAGGCATCATTGGGTGCCTGGGCCCGAGAGGGACAACAGGGGACAGTGTGTGGAGGAAGCTCTCAGAGAGCTGGCTCAGTCCTGTGATGGTGAGAGCCCCTTCCTCCATGACATGGGTGTCAGTCCCAATACCGATGACAGATGTTCTGAGGCCGGCTTGGCTGTGGAGTGGAGGAAGGAGCAGTGTAGTGGGGATGTCTGGTCTGCAGCTGAGCGAGGTAAGGCATTGGTGGCATCTGTGCGTGGGGTGGCATCAGTGGCATCGGTGGCACCGGTGGCGTCCGATGTACCTGTGCCTGGACTGGGAAGGGCTTGCCTGTGCTGCTGGAGCTCCTGGTAGCCATAGCCCTTGGTAGGTGAGGGCCTGTGGAAAGCCTTGGAAAGGCAGTGACATCACCTGGGGTGGAGGAGCAGGCCTGGACTGGGTGGGAGCAGGTTCAGCTGGGTCTGGAGGGTTGTGAAGAAGACCGGTGATCCTGTCCTTTATCACCTGGTACTGTGATTCCGACATGTTCAAGAGGTCTGGTTGACGTAGGTGAGGAAGGCTTGTGGTTGGAGGATTGACGTCGGTGTGTACCAGCTAGAGAGGAGATCTACGCTGATTCTGATGGTGTCCCTGATCTCAGCAGGACAGTGTGGCTCTGCCCCTCCAGTTTGCCTCTCTGCCTTTCTGTGGAGGTGGAGCTGGCCACCAGCCGAGGAGCACCTCTGAAGTGTAGTCCAGGCTCTCCGCCTTCTCTCTCCAAGCAGCCTGCTTCTTTTTGGTGTCTCGATAGAGCCTGTGTCCCTTCTGCCAAAGATACTCATTCTCCCTCAGCCATTCCAGCACCTCATCCTCATGTTCCTCTTCAATGGAGGATTGCCTCCTCTCCCGTTCACGCGTATGCCTCTTCCTCCCTCTGGCAGGGCCATATGGGCCCTCATCGAGGTTGTAGGGGCTGCTCCTCCACACCACCAGCAGCAGCAGCAGCAACAACAACAGTAGCAGCAAAGCAGGACCAGCAGAACCAGCAGCAGTAGCAGCACCAGTAGCACCAGCAGCACCAGCAGCACAGCAGCACCAGGATCAGCAGCAGCAGAGTAAAGCACCAGCAGGACCAGCAGGACCAGCAGCACCAGCAGGACCAACAGGACCAGCAGCACCAGCAGCACAGCAGCACCAGCAGGACCAGGAGCACAAGGAGCACCAGCAGGACCAGGAGCAGTGCCAGCAGAGTTAAGCCCCAGCAGAAGCCCCAGCACCAGGAGCAGTGCCAGCAGAGTAAGCTCCAGCAGAAGCCCCAGCACCAGGAGCAGTGCCAGCAGAGTAAGCCCCAGCAGAAGCCCAGCACCAGGGAGCAGCGCCAGCAGAGTAAGCACAGCAGAAGCACCAGCCCCAGGAGCAGCACCAGCAGAAGCCCCAGCAGAAGCAGAGTCAGGGCCAGGGGGTGGGATGGTGGCCCTGTCCTCTTGCAGGGCTGCAGCAGATGGCAGAGGCTTTCTCTTCTTCCTCATGGGTTGTTGGCTTGCTGGCTGGCTGGCTGGCTGGCTGGCTGGCTGGCTGGAGCTGTGTCTGGCAGCAGGTCTTTCCTCTGAATGGTGACCTGCTTGCAAGCTGCTTCCCTTTATATCCACGGGGCTGACGCAATGCACCCTCCCCTCATGCGGAGTGAACGCTCTGCATCCACTAAGCATCCGCTAGGCATCCTCTAGGCATCCGCTCTTCATCCGCATCAATCCGCTCTGCATCCGCTCTGCATCGCTCTGTTCCGTTGGCGCATCCGCTTCGCTGTGGCTGCCCCGGGAAGCCCTGCGGATGTACCATCCAACTCCCATCCGCTTCCATCCGCAGGCTTCCGTGGAGCATCAGCTTTCCATCCTGGTTATGTCCTCCCCTGTCCGTTCCTTTCCGTTGTTTGTCCGCTCTGGTTATGCAAATTCGGGGCACTTTTGAGAGCGGATAACAATGGATGGAACATTTTCTCGTCCGCTGTGTCCTTTTTACAAATGTTTTGCATCCATTGGCCAATGTGACAGGCCCTTAACAACCAATCAGAATACAAGCTCAAATTCAAATCCCAACAGAGGTCATAAAACCCAGGGACTCTCAGCATCTCTGCCCCTTTTTTCTTCATCCATGGCATGCCCACCATTAAACCATCTTTCCAAGCAGTCACCATGTTTCCAGTATCTTTCTTCCCCACTTGGAATAGAACCCAGAGGATATTTCTTCCAACACCTGAATGGACAAAGTAGGTGGTTTGGTAAGAATAGGATCATGGTCTCAAAGTAGGCTAACAGCTCGAGGAGAACCAAAATCAAGGAGGCTATCTTGGGAGTGGGGGAAGAGAAATTCCTTTGGGGACCCAACTTTAATGTCAATGCTGACAGACTTTGAGCTAGAGGTGTCAGCTATTAGAAGTTAAGCTTTGCAATGATGTTGCTTTCATCTTCTAATTAAAGTCTACAAAATAATTATCCTAGAAATGAGGACAGTTTTAATTTCCAAGATATATAATGGGTTTTAAAGGCCATCATGCAGTTTGTGTATTGTTGGCACCATCATCACAGCTTAATTGTGTGCTATTGTTCCCTGAAAACTGGGGTTTTTGTCTGCCTGAGTTTTTGGAGGAGGCTCACAACTTATTAATTTCATTTTTAATAATAAACGCCGTGCAGCCTCCCCATTCAGTTCCAGGGCAATAATGAGGTAGCAATTTTATTTGGCAGGCGACTGCTATAGTTGGTCTTCAATGGCTTTTCTTATGTGTGCCACTCTGAAGCAAACTCCACAATGAAAAAAGCCTATGTATAATTAATACATTCTCTTTGGCTTCCTCCCTCCCTCTCTTGCTGAGTGGCAATAGATATGGAGTATGCAAATCTTCCCCAGTAGGCTGTGGCTTCATTTATGAACAATTTGATGAAAATAATGCAAAAATGTCTGAATGTCCCAGAGGAAGGCAAGTAGAATTGTTTTCAGTCTGCACAGGTTTTTGTAATATGACAGATTCAAATATCATGCACTTTTGAGCATCATCAGGCAGCTCACACAGAAAGGCAATGCTACCTGGATACTAGTTTTGCTAGGTGAGGATCAAATGGAATATTTTCTCAAAGCCCTCCCCCCAACTTTTCTTTGTTTGTTTTGCTTTTAAAAACAATGCTGCAGATTTGGGGGGTGGAAAGGAGCAGCTGGAAATAAAAAACAAAGAGTGTTTGAAGTATTGGCTTTTTCACTCTCAGAATGCAAGTGCAATCATAAACATGCAGTGCAATCATAAATAATATTTCCAACTTTTGTCCTATTTGCTCTAATTGGTCTTCCAGCTTTTTGGAAACAGATGAAAAACTTCTTTTTAACCTGGAAAAACAATGAGGTAAGTGTACCTTGAGGTAAGTGTATCATAGGCAGATCTTCCTCTGCCTCCTTTTCCTCCTCATTGTCTTTGTCTTCTTCAGATTGGTTAGGTTAATCACAGGTATTCCTTGACTTCCAACAGTCCAATTAGTGACTGTTTGAAGTTATTAACAGCACTGAAAAAAGTGACTTATGACCGTTTTTCACACTTACAACCATTGCAGCATCCCCATGAT
Source organism: Laticauda laticaudata (assembly GCA_004320025.1). Taxonomy (NCBI): domain Eukaryota; kingdom Metazoa; phylum Chordata; class Lepidosauria; order Squamata; family Elapidae; genus Laticauda; species Laticauda laticaudata. The sequence goes on along the minus strand of BHFT01053221.1, from coordinate 12,339 downwards.
CTCGTGTTCAGAATTCAGATCCTTGGCCAACTGACTGGAATTTATGACAGTTGCAGTGTCATAAATATTGTACGATCCCTTTTTGCGACCTTCTGACAAGCAAAGTCAATGGGGAAGCCAGATTCACTTAGCAGCCATGTTATTAACTTAACAACTGGGGTGGTTCCCTTAACAACTGTGACAAGAAAGGTCCTAAAATGTGGCAAAACTCACTTAACAATTGCCTCAGAAATGTTGGTCTCAATTATGGTTGTAAGTCGAGGACTACCTATATGGTATCTTTATTAAGTTTTGGGGTTAAAATTTCCATTGTTTGAGCTGTACAGTCTGGCTACGAGAAGAACTCCAGGAAAACAAATCAGGCCTCATGATCTGGGCTCCAGGTTGCTCGTTTCTTGCAATGACAGTCTTTGACAAAAGATACGTTCTTCCTTGATTTTGCTCTGGATGAGAGCTCTAAAGTGACAATCAGCTGATCTTCCCCCACTCTGAAATCAGCTTCCTGCATCCTGCATCCTGCTTTATCTTTTCTTTTCAGCTCTTTCTCAAGCACAGCATGAAATATTCAAGAGCTTTTGCAGCTTTAGGAGAGGGCAGTGAAGGGTTGGGTCATTTCTGGCCCTTTGAAAACAATGACCAAATCTATGGCTTATTTCAACTTTACTAAAAGCTTTCCAAAATTACTGGGCAGGGTGCCATTTGAGCCACGCTTACCTGGAGGTCAACCTTGTTGAACTCATCCTGGGCGGAACTGCAGGTGAAGCTAATAGGGAGAGGAAATCAATCACCATGGAAACCAGATTGATTGTTGCATTAGTTAAGCAAAATCCTCCTCTACTGGAATGGCACATTATGCTGAGAGCTTGACCTGAGGGCAGCCTTCTTCCAACTTCATGTCTAACAGGTAAATTGGATGACTGAGGCTCCTACAGTGATACTAGGACATCAATGATCATGCTGGGGTGTGTGTGTGTGTGTGTGTGTGTGTGTGTGTGTGTAATNTCAATGATCATGCTGGGGTGTGTGTGTGTGTGTGTGTGTGTGTGTGTGTGTGTAATCCAACAGAGTCTGAAAGGCCTCAAATTGTGATAATCTACAAAATGTATGCATCTACAATGAAGGAGAAGTTGCTTTTTAATAACTTTTCCCTTGTATTCCTGCGATGCTGGAGGGGGGGGAGAAATGAAGCAACAGCTTTAACTCAATGCTTTGCTGTTTTCATGTTGGATTAAATACCTTAATGCCACCGTGGAAAGGGAACTTCACGCAGACAGTAGTGTCACTCAAACAGGAAAAGCCCAAAGGGAACATCAGGCCAGCCATAAAACAAACTTACATAGGAAAAGGAATCAATAAAAGATATTAAAGAATCCCTCAGTAAAAAAAAGAAAGCCTCAGTAATTAAGAAAACTAGATAAATAAGAAAGAAACCCTTACAAACAACAGGATATGCCAAATAAGCAAAACAAACAGACAAAAGACACAAAAAAATATAATTACAAAAGAGACAGAAAGAGATTGCCACAAGACAAATATGAAAAACCATTATAAGCTAAAGAGATGAGGAAAAACCGAAGTTTGCCCTCGGCAAGAATAAAGAAAAAAACTCAAACAGGATTTGAAACATTCAGCACAAATACAAACATTCACACGAAATCAACTCACAAAGGGAGAAAAGGGTATAAAAACAGGACTTGCCATAGAAGCCAACTAGCCCAGGAACGCAGACTTCTTGCTGTCCCCCGCCTTCCTGAAAAAATAAAAAGATCCAGCTTTCAAGCAGTTGTCCGTATCCTAGCGCCGAAGCTCTCCCAGCAGGAAAATAGAAAGAAAGGCATTTTGGCACCTTTCAACACCACTTTAAGAGAGGATGTGTGCATGTGGTGTTGATAATTTTTCTTAAACATATGCTCGTAGCTACTGAGCAGTCTATATTCCTTGGCAAGGGCTCAAATGCTCAGAAATGGCCTGCAGTAAAGGATATGAATGCATTTTTACAATATGTACCATAACAAAGATAAATAAGCTCAGCAAAACCATTCTAAACCTCCATTTTTGCAGGCATTGTGCCCCATGGAAGAGCTTTCTTGCCTTTATATTCCATTAATGCCTAAATTTAATGCAGTCCTCCAGAAAATACAGTAAGTCTCAGATTTTAAGTGTTGCACAGATATATGATAAGCTAACATTCAAATGTGGTAGTTTTATTCTTTATTTTATAATTATCACTAGAAGCAACATCTTCAACAGGATGCCATTGTGTAAAAGTAGCACAACACATAAACCATGTTTTTCTAGCAATCAGTGCTTTAACTGGATTCCAAATTTGCAAGTGACAGCTGGTCATGAAATGCGATACAAGTAGTCCTTGACTTATAACGTTTCTTATAAAGATGGTTCAAAGTAATGATGACCTTGGACAAAGTAACTTACGACCTGTATTTATTATTGTTGCACCATCCCTATGGTTATGTAATTGCAATTTGTAACCTTTTTTAAATTTCTGGCAAAGGAATGCCCATTGAGAAATTAGATTCACTGAATGACCACATGATCCTGTGGGAAGCCCCACTCCTCCTAGAGAATGAAATATTTTGGGGAATATTAAAAAAGCAGGATAAAATATTTCCCTTAAAGGAGAAGCGGGAAAAAATCTTAAGGGAGGCAGAAACCAGCCCCAGTTTCCCCGTCCTAAGCAGAAACTGAGGAGGCCAGCTTTTTAAAAAATGCAGTTTGGTAATCCATTCAGAAAGAGTGGGTCAGTCTAACCATAAGCAAAGAGTAAACAGAGGCTCCAGATAAGCAACACGATTAGGCAAGCCAAGGGATGATAAGATTAGCTCAGACAAACATCTAGGATTTGCATTTCCCCCTTTGCCGATAAAGCCAGACCTCTACATGACCTCATAGGAATCAAGAAGGTATAAAAAAGCCCACACACTCTCAACTCCATTTGGTCAGCTATCCCAGAACTGCACGCTGTGAGTGTGGTGGTTCTGTTCACCAATTTTTTTCTTAAGCAGCCTCCATTTTATTCCTGGCTTGAAACTGGACCTGGATTTTTCTTCCAACAATCCACTTAATGACCATGTCAATTTGCTTAAAGACTGTTATAACAATTGTCATTAAATTGGATTAAATTTGATTTGTTAACCAAACTTCTATTCCTAATTGTGGTTGTAAATTGAGGACTCTGTGGAAACCTTGTAATATACAAGTGGCCCTCTATTAACAATCATTTGTTCAGTGACTGTTCGAACTTACAATGCTGATCCAGTGGTACTTACAGATTCTTAAAGTTAGTTACAGTTCTTAAAGTTAGGCTGTTGCACTACCTCTGCAATGATGTGATTTTGATCCAGGTGCTCAACAACCAGCCCAGGTTTCTGACTTTCACAGTGTCCACAGTCAGGTGATTGTGGTTTGTGACCTTCCCTGCTGGCTTCCCAAAAGCAAAATCAGGAAGCTGGCAGGAAGTCAGAAGCTGCAGTTATGTGTAGTCCTCAGTTAATGACCCATAGTGAGCCCAGCAATGATAACCAGAGAATGCCAGAACTGCCATCTATATAATGTCTGATACATGGGGCATTGCTTAGTGACACTGTTGTTAAGTGAGGGCTACCAGTACTGTAGGATTAGCTTTAAACTTCCATGAAATATTAATACCACTTTTGCCTAAAATGGGATCCTCTACAACAGTGGTCCCCAACCAGAGATTGGATTCTACCGGTTTGAACTGGTTCTATAGAACTGGTTGTTACAATTCTGCACAGATCGGAGAACCGGCAAATTGTGCCCCTGGTTGGCCCCGCCCCTCTCTACCCTCCCCCTGTCAGTCCTTATTACACATGTGCAACATCGCTGACTGCATTCTCCCCTCCAGTCACTCCTTAAGGTACTTCATTTTTTTCCTCTCAACAATCAGCTGTTCAGCTGTGCTGGGATCCCCCTGGCTGTCTTACTGCTTTGCCCAGGAGGCCCAAAAACAGAGTGTGGGGGGGGGTTGCTACAAAAGAAGAAGAAGCCATGTCCACCCAGTCACATGGCCATGCCCACCTAACCATGCCCACAGAACCGGTTATTAAAAAATTTGAATCCCACCCCTGCCCCCAACCTTTTGGGCACCAGTGACCATTTCTGTGGAGAGAGGTTTTTCCACAGAAGAGAGAGGGTGTGGTTTTATGGGGTTCCTTCATCCTGTGGATAAGCTTCGCTTGTTTGCATGGACCGGTTTCTGGCATGTCACCCCTGCTCTACAATATGTTTAAGGTCTCATAATCTTATTATTCTATTTGCTACTTCTAGTCTGATTTAAAATTTGCAAAGAGACAAAGAGTTTTGGAATAGAAGAGCAAGTTGTTTGAAAAATTAAGAAAAGCTATTAAACAAAGTTGGGACTTATGCTTTAAGCTTGGACAATTTCAGAAAGCTAGACAGAGTTTCACCTGGTTAATATGCTGATGGGAGAATCCCAGAAAACCCAGAACTGTACACTAGATTAATTTTATCCAAATAAATAATTAAATCCCAGAAGGCAATGGTAAATTGCTCCCATTGTTGTTATTCCGTTTGCCAAGAAGACACCCACAGCTGAGCTCAACTCAAAGGGAACTTATAATGAAACATCAGGACCCCTAATTGAAGAAAAGAATGACTTCACAGGGACTGAAATCATGATTAGGATCGAGTTGAAGACTGGGTAGCCTAAGCTTCCAGAGTCAAAATTGCTCACCAAGTTGGGCACACTTGGAATATTGCATCCAGTTTGGGCCACCATGATATTAAAAAGATGTTGAGATTCCAGAATGAGTGCAACAAAAATGATTAGGGGGCTGGAGGATAAAACATATTAAGAATGATTGCAGGAATTGAGTTTGTCTCGTGTAAGGAAAAGAAGGTCAAAGGGTGACATAATAGCACTGTTCCAATATTCACAGGGCTTCTACAAAGATGAGGAGATTCAAAGTATTTTTGAAAGCACCAAAAGGCAAAAGGAGAAACAACTGTTGGAAACTAACCAAGGAGAGAAGCAACCTAGAACTGAGAAGTAATTTGGTGAGAGCAATTAATCAATGGAATAGCTTGCATTCAGAAATTGTGGGTGCTTTATCACTGGAGGTTTTTAAGAAGAGATTGGACAACCATTTGTCTGAAATAGTGTAGGGTGTCCTGTTTGTGCAGGGGGTTGGACTAGAAGACCTCTGAGGTCCCTTCCAACTCTATTATTCTATGTTCTTTGTTCTTCTGACTGTTGCCACCGAACATCCATTTTTAAAGGAAAGAAGATATTAAACAGGAGGAGAATAATCGTGTTAACTATCTTCAATTAATGTGCCTTACTTTTAATTAAAAAGAACATCTATTCAGTCTAATTCATTTTTGTCATGGTCCTTGTTCACTTTTAAAGTACAGACCTTTAAAAAGGGTGCATTTACTTTCAACCTGAAAATAGTTATGCACCATTGGCCTCAAGAGTAGAAGACTGAGAGAGACAGAGGGGGGAAAATGTCATAGCCATTAAGTTACAGGACTAACACCAGGGAAATCCAAATCTACACTGAAGCATGAAAATTTTGGGCCAATGACTTATCAAACCACTGTACTTTCCCAAGGTTGTCTCTGTGGGGATAAAATGAAGGGAGATTTTGATGCAAACTTCTTTAGACTCCGGCATGACAATCTGATAGCCAAATAAATAAATACAAGAAGGTAAAGGTGACATGTAAGCACAGAACTAAACTGGAAATTTATTCTTGAAAAGATAGGCTTTAGAAAACTTGGACTCTTAACAAGCTTAATGAAGGGATGGAGAACTCTCCAGGGCAAATGAGGAAAATTGCTGGATTTGATGGTCTAGCTATCTAACCCCTGGATTGCTGTATATGTGACAGGGATACTCAGAATCTAAGCAGACTGACTAATATTCTTCCTAAATGTGGAAACAGTTGGGAATTAACTAAATATTTCTAAAAATCTTTAAGTCGTGTCATAAGAAGAGAGTGTGCAACCATCATAAAATCATGCTGTGAAGTCTATCTCATGACAATGCATTGCCAAAGGGAAAGAGGGATCTTCTTCTACTGCTCAATGTCTATTTGAATGGCCTAGAATCCACTCCAAAATCTTGTCAGGTGTCATAGTTGTTTATTAACAGCTTTGAATATTTGAGGCTGACTTCAAAGAGGTAAAGATATATAGCGCTATAGCCAAGCTAAAGCAGGTCAGAATCAGGACAATATGTGGTTTAGGAAATCTTCCTGGAATTCTGTGTATGATACTTGAATTGTATTATAAATAAAATACATATAGTATAGAGTACATAAAAGAAAGGCATGTTGAGTGGCAGCTGAAAGCCAACCTACCTGGAAGGCATCAGTCTGGAAAAGCCATAGATAACATAATGGTCTATAAGAACTCCTATATCGTATTGGCTTCCATTCGCTACAGCATTTTCTATGGAATATAAAGGTCAGTGGCCATGTTATGGTAGGCACTGAATGACCGATTCTTTTTTTCTTTTTTTTTGGTTAAGTTTTATTGATTTTTAAGGACAAACAAAAACAAAACATAAAAACATCCAGCTTTCTTCCATAAGTACACAAACAGTGTGTCTGTTGGTTTCCAAATTTTTTGTGCATTGATTTCATAGTCTCAATTATAGTTACATTACATAATAACTCATATTATCAGAAATTGAATAGCCTAATATCTATTATTAACAATCATTTGACATTATAATTTATGCTTCTATTCCATACTTTGCGAGTTAGCGTTACTTAGTTTATTTTATAACTGTTCATAATCCTTCCAAATCTATCTTAAAAAACATTTTATATATCATAATAATAATAATAATAAATAATTAATAATTAATAATAATAATAATAATAATAATAATTAAAAGAAAACATCTTTATATATTCATTTTTCTATTATCTACTATTCATTACTATATTTATTATCTAGCCGTTGATAGAAAAGCCCAAATTTTGTTAAAATGTTTATCTCTTGGTCTTCTAATTTCAAATGTTAAAGCAAGGACCAAGATCAGAGAAAGCAGTGACTCTACACATGATTATGCAAGAATCCAAGACGTAAAATAAAATCAGACACCTGAAAGAGAAGAAGAAAATATTGGAGCACAAAGAAACAGAGAAAAACTGATTGAAAAGGTGGAGATATTCAACAAATGATGGTGAAGTATGATGAGAGATTCCAAAAAAATTGAAGAAGAAGATAAACAAGAGACAAGAAGATTGAGATATTGATATCAAGAGATTAACAGGGTTGACAAGATAAAAGTGGATACCTGAAATGGGGAGATGGACGAATCAGAATTTTGATCTCAGATTCCAAAATATAGAGGAAGAAAAAGACAAATCTAGCTGGATAATGAGTAGAAAATATTGGCTGAAGCTTGGAAGAATATAACAGAGAGAAGTATGATGGATGGAGATGAGATGAATACAGAGTTTTACAAGATATTGCCGATGAGAAAAACCTACCAAGAGAAGTTCATATCAGATTTACAAAAAAAGCATTAAACACTAAAATTACAAGTGGTAAGAGAGAAACATTGAAATACAAAGGCAAGGGAGATTGTGGTTTAATGTTGGTCTAAAGCAAGTGCCCAGAAGGAGTGAGAGAGATGAGAAGTACAATATCCATTTTTGACTAAAATGTTAATGGAAAAAAGAGTGTGAATTATAGATGCTAAATCCCAGAAGGGTTAATGTTTCATGGCAAGAACAAGATATAGAATTGATTCAATCGAGAAAGTCAAGAATTATTCTATGCAGGATATTTTTGGAAGGAGACAGGAGCAGAAAAAGTATTTCCCACTATGAATTTCAATGATCGACCAAAATGGAGACGTGAAAAAGAAGAAGGCGCAGTAGTGGATCGGTGGAGACTAAAGAAAACATGAACCAAGATCCACGGAGAAGCTGCCAAGCCTAATTTATAAAGCATATTATGGAGAAAAAAACTGATTACAATGAATAGTAAAATGGACTAAACTCAGCTGTTTAAAAAGAAGGAAAATTTTTCACAGATGTAAGGAAACTAAAATTTTGATATAATGTGTCTTCAAAATACATATTAAAAAAACCAATATGACAATTGTTGATACCAGCAAAAATTAGGAAAATTTTACTTCTTGACTCAATAGTAAGGAAAGAGGAGTGTTTTTATATACAAAGAGACCATTTAGCAAAATTGATTTATACTGATGAGACCGGAAAGGTATTGTTGGTGGAAATAATGGACAATAATACGAAAACACTCTTGATTGCAATTTACGCTCCGATATGATAAACGAAAGAAGAATTCTACAAAAATTACACTATGAAAATAATATACTGGACTATGTCAATATAGTTATGACGGAGGATTTCAGTGGAATTGCAGACAATAAACTGGACTATATAACAACAACAACAAAAACAAAAGCCAAAAATAGGAAGATTCTCCCCAAATCTTCTTTTTAAAATGATAGATCTCTTCCTTAAAAGATATATGAGAAAAAAAGAAAATTGTTAAAACCAACAAATACTTTTTTTACTCAAATAGACATTACTACATGTCCAGAATAGATGATTTGACTTTCAACAGAATTTTAATATCTAATATTCAAGAGAAACAAATATCGAAACAATACTGGGCAGACCACAATCCAATGACAATTAAATGCAAATGGAAAGGACAAAAAAGAAGATCGAGATGGACATTAAATAATACTATTCTAAAGGAGAAGGATTTTATACAACGTATGGAGAAAGAATTGGTTTTTTTCTTTAGAGAAAATAAAAAAGAAGATACTTCAATTCATAACTTCTGTTTTACTACCATACCATCCATACTGTCATGGGAGTACTATTTCCATACCTTAAGACCTCTATCCACATGTGAAAGACTCATGCCTTTCAGATGTGTTTAGATTAGTATTTAGCAGTTCAGAAAACTGTAACCCAAGCACATCTGGAAACCAGCAGGTTTGGAATAGCTACTTTAAAGACCTTTGACGCCAGGAATAAATTGAAATATTTTTCTAACCCAGGCCTTTCACGTGAGAGTGGAGGATATTGTAACCTCAATAAAAAAGGGAGAAAATGGCATGGAGGAGTTCTTATTTTCTCCTACATCATATGATTTTCTTCCCACATCAACTGCCCAACAATATTTTGTTTATAAAAATGATAGTACTGCAACTTCCTTTTTTTGTTTTCTTCTTCAACTATACAAAAAAGACAACAGAAAAATCCAGCTCAACCAACAGAAAATAGCAAGAGAAAGACCAAACGGACCTGGGCAACAAGTTTATTTTTCCCTGTGAATCTGGTTGCATGTTATAAAATACCAGATTATTTTCTTGACTGCTTTAAAATGAGATTGGGAGGGAATGTGACAAATTAACTTCTCTGCAAATAGATAGCTACCTTTTTTCAAAAAAGGCAAAAACAATTCTTTCTAATTTATTGGTATTCTAGAAGCAGAGGGATTGGTTTTTTGGTCTTGCAGTGGGGGGATATGGACTGTTATCTTCCATCACCTGAAATCTGGAAAGCTATACTCTAGAATGCAATTCAATTACATGGCAAAACAAACTCTGAACCCACAACACCACCCAGCTGCCTCTCTACTCAACTTTTATAGCCGACACTTGTTGTACTGGCTAGGGAGAGGCAACACAGAAGTTGGCCATTTTGTAGTCAGCCTGTTCTCTCACACTCACTCAGATTCACAATAGTTAACCTCACCATGTTTGCGTCTCTGGCCAATAATACTAAGAGTAAGAGTGGTACAGGACTTAGAACCACTGAGCCCAAAATTTCTGTTGTTAGAGACAGTTGTTAAATGAGTTTTCTCTCATTTTATGACTTTTCTTTCCATAGTTAGCAATAGCATTTGGACTTATATACTGCCTCACAATGCTTTTACAGCACTCTTTGTGTGTTTTATAATGTCATATTGCCCCCAGCAATTGGGGTCTCATTTTACCAACCTCAGTAGGATGAAAGGATGGATTGAGCACCTGACTGTGGGCAGAGTCAGCCTGCAATACTGCATTCTAACCACTGTGCCACCACGGCTTAATTCTTAAGTGAATCACTGCACTTATTACATTAGTATTACATTAGTAATAAGTATGTTAAGTGAATCTGGCTTCCATATTGTCTTTGCTTGTCAGAATGTCACAAAAGGTGATCATATGACCCTATCATAAATACCAGTCAGTTGCCAAGGATCTGAATTTTTAACATGTGACCATGGGGATGCTGCAATGGTTGTAAGTGTGAAGAACTGTCATAAGTCACTTTTGTCAGTACTATAGTAACTTTGAACAGTGACTAAACAAATTGTTGTAAGACAAGGACTATCTATAGTATTTAACAGTGTACATTTAGAATAACTGTAAAAATCCAATGCAAAATCACTTGTCTCAATTTCCAGAAATTTGCAGGGATTTCAGTACCAAATACTGGGCTTATGTTAAAAGAATACCAAGGCTATCTGGCCAAAAGATACATTAGCTTCTAGAGAACAATGTATTATGTACTAATTGGCTCATTGGTACCAGAGATGGTATTCAGCAGGTTCTGACCAGTTCTGGAGAACTGGTAGTGGAATTTTGAGTAGTTCAGAGAATGGAATAGAATAGAATAGAATAGAATAGAATAGAATAGAATAGAATAGAATAGAATAGAATAGAATAGAATAGANAATTTGTCTTGGTGCAAATGCTCTCAGTATACATAAAAGAAAAGATACATTCATCAAGAGTCAAGAATCATCAGATATAACAATGTTAGTCATCGGGTACAATAAGCAATCAAATCATACTAGAAACAGTCAGTATAAATCGAACCAGAAAATACCATTTCTGACTGGAGATTTTACAGTATCCTTCCCCTGTCACGCCCACCAAGCCATGCCCACAGAACTGGTAGTAAAAAAAAAATGAATCCCACTACTGATTGGTACACATTATCCAAAAGTTGGCTGGGTTATGCCAATACAAAAGATGGGGAAGAATCCAGATGTGTCAAAAGATGGTTGCAATTGTCAGGTTTTGTTCTCGAAGACATACAATATTGTACTTTCCGTTCAAGCCTGTTATTGATGGCTGATATTTATTGCTATTTTGGTGTCCAACCAGATCATGAGCAACGCAGTAATTTTCAGGACTGGGAAGATAGTCCATTTTGATACAAATGTGTTTTATTCAAGGTCAAAGAAGAAGCAAAACAAGATTAGGCCTATCAGAACATATTGACAGAAAGACTAGTGAAGCCACTGAAGGGAATCATCTGCATTGACTACATTACCAGCACATCTTTTTTTTTTCTTCAATAGCACCATCTAGAAGATTAAGTCTTTCTAAGTGAAGCAGTCAAATGCTAAAAATCCAAATTAGGTTCTTTTACAACCAGAGAGGCAGAATTCTATCTAATTTATAAGTGCTGCAATAGGATTGTTCAGGCCACAATTATATAAGGAAAGTTCAGTAAAAAGGATAAGCAAATATTAGTATTTGATCATTGTTAATGAGTCGATAACTTTGAAAGCATACACTCCCCACAAAAAACACTGCTGATAAAAACTAGTTTTTTACTTAATCCCCAGACAAAGCCACTGCAATAAAAATGCTGGATTGTTCCCCGAAGGACCCAAAACCTCACACCAGAAATCTCAGCCCTTCTGCCTTTAAGAAACCCCTAGGCAAACAAGTAAGACAACAAAAAGCACCACAAAGTACAGCCATTATTAAGGTAAATAACCTGGAGGTCCCCTTTTCCTGATAATTGGCAGAATTAACCACCATGGTAGGAAAGGCAAAAGACCCATGCAAGAACAAAAGCAGGGCAATCATGGGCACTGGAAACCCATCAAGCAGGCTCAGCTCCAGAAATCTCAACATGTTAAAAACAGCTTAAATAATGGTGAAGTGTTATACCCCAAAACAAGTTACTAATTTTCTCAGAAACTATAAAAGCAGCTGGACTTCATTTAAAATGTCACCTGGCCTGCATGCTGCAAGCATCAACATCAAAAAAATGCTGGGACATGTTGTTATATGCCTATAAATTAAAGCTACATTTTTATATTTTTCCAGCTGTATCTGCTTTGTGTGTGTGTGTGTGTCCGTGTGTGTGTCCATGTGTGTGTGTGTGTGGTTTTCAGTTCTGTAGGGAGTGTGTTTTCAGTTGTGTAGTTTTGTGGGTCTGCTGCCAATCCAGTCATCTGGACTGGCAGCAGACCCACAAAATGTTCTATATGTAAAGTGGGTGACTCCAAATCTGCAAACCTGATTGGTCAAATAAACTAAGCATTGGATTG
>BHFT01053220.1:0-20113 GCA_004320025.1 Laticauda laticaudata | reverse complement strand
AAATCAATAAAACTTAACCAAAAAAAAAAAAAAGAAGTTATGAATAGCAGAGACAGAAATGTCCACAATGAAGATGATGGCCACAACCATGCGAATGCAAAGCCCCATTCTTTTTATCGGTGTCAAAAGAAATCAAGATGCAACTTTGTCCCATTTTTAGGTGTGGCATGTAAAAAGGAAGGCAGGGCTTTGATCACATAGTTGCAGTTGTCATCTTGACTTTTTTAACCCTTTCCCCAGCAGAGAGAATAGTTTATCCACAGCAAAAGAGTAATGGTTTGGCAACCATTTGTTTCAATAGGGCCAGAGGTATCCTTGTAGTTCATCTGATGTAAAATTGAACTGTCTATAGTTAGCAGCACACTACACAAACATTGTGCAGGAGAATAACTTGCATTATTTTCAGGTAAGTTGATTTTGGCAAGTTGTTAAATATCATGTTGTCTTGAAAGATTATTTTCACTGCTTCTTAATTTAATACAGGTATTGTCAGGTTCACATGCCAAACGAAAGCACAACAGCCACAACATGGTTTGATATAAGTAATTTATCTTCCTCTGGAGTGTGCTGACACTTAATTGACCAGCTGCTAGACAATACAAGCTAACAGAGATTAAAGTCAGGACTAATCACTTAGCCTGCCCCACCACCTTTATACACCCGATATGCCCTGCCCCAATTATCCTGGCGCGTCCCAACCAATTATCCCGGCACGCCCCGACTGGCAGGCACGTGCTCAGTTTTCCCGAAAGGAGCTCGCCCCCAGCTGTTGGTCCTATGTGATGTCCCTCTCAGCTCTTCTGCCATCGCTTGAGTTACGCCTGCAGGCTTGCAACAGCTAAATGATTGGGAGTCATAGGTTTCATAGCAGCATCCATGGTTGGCCCACCCCCCCGAATGGTAGCCCACAGATGATGTTGGGCTGACAGTATAAGTTGTTCCCAACTGATGACCAGTTGCTTGGTAACAGTTCAAAGTTATGGTGAACTCTGCAAATGGCATTTATGACCTAGTTTTGAATTTCTACAGCAGGGCCCTCCCCCATGTTATGTGACTTCATTTCAGGTGCTTGGCAACTGGCCTGAATTTATGGTAGTTTGTAACATTTCAGTCATGTGAGCACAACTGATGACATTTTTGCTGAAAAGCACCCTGTAGTGAATGATATTGTTCATTTAATAACTGTAGATTCACTGAACCATGGTGATTTGCTTAATGACTGCCACAAAAAAGTGATAAAAGCAGGCCAACCCAATTTATGACTGACATAACTTATGACTGTAATGGGCAAGCTCCACTACATGTGTACGTTGAGGGCTATCTGTAATCTAGGGTTGCTTTTAAATTGGTTTTACATTGGTTTGAGTATCCTTTGGGGCAGATAGGTGAATTCTAAATAAGTGAAAAATGAATAAACACATAGAACATCTCGTGGTGCTAAGCTTGCATTTCATAGTGAGACATTCAAACTCTATTGGTCTTGCTGATGTAATGACTGACTCCCCTCCATGCTTCACTAGATACTTCTCCAGATTTCAGTGAAGAAGGATGAACCAATTCCAGGCATCTCAGGAGGGGAATTAGTCAATGGCTCCAAGCCAAGGCTGTCAAATTCGTGGCCTGCAGGCCAGATGTATCATGTATTGGCCACCCACCCCCCCTCGGTTTACTGAAGGGGAAAACAGTCCTGGTATGTCATGTGACACCACCATGATGATGCAAGTTTGATGCCCCTGCTCCAAGCAGTCATCTGAGATTGATTTTGTGATGACCCAGGGCATGGTACAAAGGCAGCACAGTCAGATAATCAGTAGGAGTCCCTTTATTAGTTCCAACTTTGTGCCCAATGTCCTGATTACCTTCTGGCTGGAGAAAAACTCTCCCAGGAAACCCTTTGACTGTAGAGAATCAAGTCCAAAATGTGGTCAACAAAAACTATAATTATAAGTCCAAACAAGGCAAAAATGAGGTAATTAGTTTGGCAGGGCAGGAGCAAGAATTCAAGTAGTTTGAAGATGGTGGCGTATAACTAGCAAGGTGAGGCTCTCACTCCTATGGTCATTTGATCACGAGTGGGTCCCTACTGTTTCCCTTCCTGATTAAAATAAATAGTTGATCGTGGGAAGATTTGCTATTCATCCTCCATAAAAAAAAGACTCTATTAGGTTGCCACCTGTTTCAGTTATCGGCAAAAATCACCTGATCCTGAGAAGCCAAAGCTCCTAATTTCTAAAGCAACGCTGTAGCCCAAAACCTGTTGGAGCCTCAATAAACGGCAGAGCTCCAACTGCTGAACTTCCAACGGCTGAGAGCCTGATCCCGGAGTGCTAACATTCCAGTAAAATTGCTGCCCAAACTTCTGCCTACATCATCGATCATCTGCGATCGTCAAATCCCACATCGGAGGTCCTGATCTCAGAGCGCAGCCCTGCTAATTCACGCAGTAGCCTAATTTCTAAGATCACTGACCAAAGACAAGGGGATCCATGAGAAGACAGATCTAATCCCTAAGATCGCTAGCTGATGATCTGAAGTAATGAGTGAAGATTAACCTTCTGCCAAAAGGCTTTCATAGTTACCTTCAGCCTAATATATGCCCAAAGACAAGAAGATCCGTATGAAGACAGACCTGGTTCCCAAATATCACTAATTGAAGATTTGAAGAAATGAGTAAAGAGTAACCTTCTGCCAAAAGACTTTCATCCATACTTCCAACCTAATATATGCCCTCTTCCTATACCCCCCAGGACCATCCAAACTAAATCTTCTCCTCTTCCTCCCATTATTCTCTTCCTGCCCTAATTTTTCCCACTATAACTCGTCTTTATTGATTACTGAATCTTTTACTGAATGATTAATTAATGTTTTATAATTCTTTATATTAGTGAGTAAGATATTATTATCAGATTATAATAGACTAGTGTTATTGATTAGTTTGTACTTCTTTGAATATTAGTATGATTAGTATGTTTAGTGCAATTAATGATCAGGACATTAATTGAACTAGTGAGTTTTATTGATTAGTGTAATTTAATTATTAGGGTGATTATTTGATTATTAAATTAATTGACTGAGTGTGATTCGTATAATAGACTTTTTGGTACATATTATTTATTGATTACCACAATAACCTTGTTTTGATTGGAACAACCTAATCAACAAACCATCTCATACACCCAGCGCCATGCCAGGAAACAATCCAATGTCAAACCTCATCAAAAGAAAGAAACCTCTACTAAAAGCCTACTCTCTAAAGACTCTGCTCTTGCCTTATTTGTATGGACAGCTTTAAAAGGAGACATGAAGATTACATCAAAAATGTTTCTCTTTGTAGCAACTATGCCTCACGCATAATTGCTTTTAGGATCTACCAAACAAATGGCTCTTAGATTTCACTAAAAAATCTGCCATGCTTTTCCATATTCTGTCCGTCATGCAGCGCCAACTGAAAAATACATGCCCTGTTTGAATGAGTGATAACATTGAAAGTCACGTATAACATCCCTTTGACCCACATTGTGCATCCCTGGCACTAATACAAACTAGATTGGCAAACCTTGAAAAAAGAGAACAGCATAAAAAGCAAATCATCAAACATGTAGCAGACCATATTCTACTACCAACCGAACCAATCCAATCGCAAAACAAAACGCCTACAAATGATTGATATCCCCATCCTCATCAAAGAGACTGTTGAGGCGTGAGTGAGCATTGTTAGAGGTCAATGACAATGATCGACATGTCTAATGTCGAATCATCAGAGACAAATCAAAGCCATCACCATTCCCCTGAAGAATACTTGATATTCGTGTTGGTCTTGAACTTAAAAAACAAAGATGGTTGATTGATCCCACCTCTTCAGGGTTGTTTGCAAAAAACGAAACAAGCAAACGATTCAAATTCATTTCTCAATAATTCACATCACAACAAGCAACACATAAGAATCTTTGTTCCCACCCTGATTCTAACCTTACTAGAAATGTGTACGATCCCAGGAGCTTTACATTCTGACTCAAAAGAATATACATGAATTAGGTATCACAATATATATCATTGATTACCATGCTGCTGTATCAAAATGCAAGAGTTCAACAGGCGTCCATATTCCATTACCCAAACTCCAACATTAGGGATGCAGTGCCCTTATATTCTCCAGACCCGCTACTCATATCTTAAATGCAAACTACTTATGCAAGAAGCCTTGGCAAATATAATATGCATGAATTGTCCTCATCCTTCTAAGCTCAGCCACATTTTGACATTATATTTATCATATGAGACATGTATTAAATGCATACTTTCCCAGAGCCCATTATCACTACAAGAGAATATCAAATTTTTCAGTCCAGATGCCACGAAATCTGTCAGAGGTGGTGGACGTTTTATATTCTATAAAAAAGTCAACTTAATCTAAAAAGATCCAAATTATACAAGAGCTTGCTCTTCCCAAGACCATCATCTATGAACTGTCCTTAAACATCTCAATCCGCTTCTTACTTTGCTATCATGCCCCTACCATGCTATAATTCATGTAAACAAGCTAACTCACTACTGACAGTGGCTGCCTTCTGCCCACACCTCTTCATTTTTCTGGTGACCTCAATTTACCTTTATAAATTGGACAGTAAATGAATGTACATCTGAAACCCATTCATACAACGCCTTTACAATGCCATTACCACATTAGGACTGGAACAACTAGAAATCACAATACTAGACTTAACAACTGCTTGATCTCATCTTCTGCAACAATTTGAATTCAATTTATGGGAATACAAATTAATGAACCCTTTTCACCAGTGACCACAGCCTGATTGACTTTTGTTTCAACATATGTCCTCACAAAAACAACAACAGGATCCCTCCAGTTATAACTTCAAAAAGGCAACTATGATCTTATAGACAACGATCTCTCATCTCTTGATTGGCAAATTCTATTCACTGGATGCAATACTGTTGAAGACCATTACAATATATTTTTATCTGAAGTCAAAGGTAATCAAACTATATGTACCAATAACAACTCCAAAACAGAAAAAACAAATTACCCATAACAATAAGGAAGCTTCAATCCAAAAAGAAATCACTTTGGTGGAAAAACGAAATCTGGTCACGATTGCCAACTTTTAAAAAGCAGATACAAAAATTTATGCCACCAGAGATAAGACTGAAGTGTACATTATAACACTAAACAAGAGGAAAACTTCTCCACACCAATTCCACCCCGCTTTCTACAATTTTGTAAACAACAACAAAAAAACTCAAGTCCATCCTTTCCCCTAAAAACCGAGCAAATGGTAGAAGCCTGCAACGATGACATCATTAAAGTCAACCTCTTTACACACATTCTTTGGATCAGTATTTGTAAACAGCAATGATCATGCCCAATATTTCTCGTCAACACAGACAACTACAGTGATCTAATACATATTGATTTTAACAGAAGACAATGTTGAAAAAGCCTCCGCAATCTAAACCATCTCTATCTATTGACCAGACAGAGTTTATGCCTACTTCTTAAACAGGCTATCCACTGCCAGCTGAACCTCTAGCATAATCTTTGAAAAATCTTTTAGATCAGCTCCTTGCCAAATCGATGATCACTAGCCACAGTCGTTCCCATCTGCAAAAAGGAAGACCCCAGCCTAGTTGGAATTACAGACCAATTCTTTATGCTGCATCATCTGGTAAAGTCATGGAATCAATTATTAACCAATCCATCATCTCCACTTAGAACAAACAACCTACTCTCTAAAAACATTTTGGTTTCAGAAGGAAATTTCCATAACCTGCAACTCTGTGCACTGTAACCATGTGGACTATCAACTCGATCAGGGCAAAGCATTGATGCAATTTACATAGACTTCTGTAAAGCCTTTGATTGCAGTGGTATATGAAAAGTACTTCCTAAAACTAAGGTCTTATGGTATCTCTGGATACTTGCATAACTGGATTGAAGCAATTCCTGTCAAACAGGCAACAATGGTCAAAAAATTGGGAGCATCCTATCAAATCCTGTAACCTGTCAACAGTGGTGTCCCCAAGGAGTTTTCTAGGACAACTCAGTTCATACTCTATACTAATGACTTCTGTGATTATATTAAGAGCAACTGCGTTCTTTTCGGCTGCATGATGTAAAGCTATTCAACACACTGACTAATACTGCTCCACCTTCAAAAAGACATCGGACTATGTTGTCAGAATGGGGTCAAACAAATGGATTTTCAAATTTCAACCAAACAAATGTTCTATTTTACATATTGGCAAAAAAAATCAAAAAAATAAATACAAGGCTGAAAGTCAAGACCTTGAATGATGACAAAAACTTTGTCAAGGACCTTGGAATACTCACTTCAAATGATCTAAGTGCTAGAGACCACTGTAAGCTAGATAGCCAAAAGGCATTAAGAATTGTTAACCTAATCTTACATAGCTTTTTTCTCGGTATATCACTCTAACTAACTAAAGCATATAAAACATTTGCTAGACATACTTGAATACAGCTCACTCATGCCGGAACCGCATTACATATCTGATATTTAAAACAGTTTGAGAATGTCTAGAAATATTTTAGCGAGAGAATCTTCCAACTCTTCTGCTTGCAGCAGAATACTTTATATGCACGCAGACTTGAAATTTTAGACCTAGACAACTAACTACACTGTCTTCAATTTGATCTAAGTATAATATATAAAATTATATATTGCAATGTCCTAATAGATAATAATAACTTCAGCTTCACCGATAAAATACAAGAGCACAAAATAGATACAACTAAAAGATAAACCAAAACTTGATTGCAGGAAATACGATTTCAGCAACAGAGTTGTCAATGTCTGGAATACTCTACCAGACTCTCTGGTTTTTTCCCAAACCCCAAAATCTACTACTGACTTCACCCTTTCCTAGAGACTTGTAGGCGGCATGCATAGCGCACCAAAATGTGGCCTACCATCCCTGTCCTATTGTTTTTTTTTTTTCTTATTTATATCCATTTCATGTATTTACAACCATGTTTATACTTATACCTGTTATCTAATAATTGTTTGATAAAATAAATATATAAATAAAATTCCAGACATGAAAGCACAGCAATAACTCAACACAGTTGGGAAGACACCAGAAACACAAATAAGCAAAGTCAACACAAAATAAACTCACATTTGCTCTCAGCAGCTGCCGCACTCAGCATACATTTTTTTAAAACTCTCATTCCCAGGTATGGATAATGAAGGGAATCAAGGCCCTTTCCTCCCCCATAAGCCAAGCAACCCACATTGCTCTCTTCTCCATTCCTCCCTGCTGCCTTAGGATGAAGATGGAGTGGGCCTGGGTCTTCCTCTGAACTCCCTCTCTCTTGTTCTACCTCTCTCCTGCTCTGCCAGTCGGACTTTGTCCTTCTCCAGTTTCCTCCACAGCCAACAGAGCCACATTCCCATTTCCTGTCAGTTGTTCATCTTCCTCCTCAGATTCAGACTCCAACAAGGGCATGACAGATTTGGCTGAAGCACAGCTACAGCAGGACAGCCCTCAGGTGGGGAAAGCATGCAGCTGCAGCTGGTTAGTGATGAGGAAGAGGAACTGCCTTTCACATTGATCCAAGAACACATAGGGCAGAAAAAAGACAGCAGCAGTGAAAGTCAGCCAGATTACTCCCCCTTCTTGATAGGATGCACTAGAAGCTGGCTATTTAGCACAGTAGACAGATGGAGCCGATGCTGGGAAAATGTGTTTGTTTCTTTGCTGTGTGTTCTTGCCTTGAACTTCAGATTGTGTCTCTTCAGCTGTGAGCTGGTGGCCTTGCCTTTGCCTGTGGACTTGTCTTTTGCATTTGCCTTTGCCTGCCTTTGTTTTGCCTTGGCCTGTGGACTTGCCTTTGCCTTGAGGACTAAAGTTGACTTCATTTGAGTAGCCTGTGGAACTCATTGGGGTTGAGCTGGGATTTGCTGGAGAATACCAATTCAGGCTCAGAAGTCTTAATAAAGAATCCTTACACCCATGTGTGTGTGTTGTGGTTAGCCAGAAGCAGGTGCGGACAGCTGAGGAGAGTGGGGACTCAGATGAGGGGCCAGGACCATTAGGGAGTGGACTGCTGCCTTCAGAGATTGTAGGGGTTGGCAGCAGCAATGAGGAGGTTCCCGAAGAGCCTGTGCCAAGTGCACATGCATGCAGGATTTCTCATGGGAAAGAGCAGTTGCAACAGCATGGGCAACTTGGGAGTAAGGTTGCAAGGTAATGACCCCTCCTTCAAGAAGATAAAAGCCGGCTGTGACGCAAACATTTTTTGCAGGAAGCAAAGACATTTTGAAACTCAGTCTCATGGATATTACAGTATCTTAAGTTGGTATTTGAAGACTCTTGTGTTGTGAAATATTTCTTCTCTGTGATTCTTGGCAGTTTTGCACAGTTTTGGCAAGGTTCGTGCTTATCAAAGTTAGTTTGCAGCAGCCTTTTCACTGGGGATTCGTAAGACTCATTAAAAGGTTTCTGTTCCCTTTGGTTATTGTTTGTTTATTGGAAAAGGGTTAGGGTCTGAACAGTGTGTGTGTATGTGTGTATGTATGTGTGTGTATGTAAATGGGACAGCACAGCTGATGACTTCCACCTTAGTATGTTTTAAACTGACTAGCATCAACAGGAACTAAGGATACAAAATTATTGTGCCAGGAATATATTACATCCTTGTCTACATTTTTTCAGGGCTTCAGAAGGGCAGCTGTAGACTTTTGTAATGAGCTCAAAATTATATAATCTGATAAAGAATCAGGGATTAAAAATAGAGCAAAATATTTGGGAAGGTGGAATGTTTTGATTTAGGAAGAAAGGTGAACTAGTCATATTATTGATTAGATCAGGAGTATCAAACTCACGTCATCATGGTGTCATCATGTGACGTATCGGGACTTTTTCCCCCTTTGCTAAACCGGGTGAGGGTAGGGCCAGCAAGTGATGCATCTGGCCCAGGGGCCATGACTTTGACACCCCTGGATTAAATCAAAAGGATACATTACTGTTAAAAAATTAAGTGAGTCCAGACAAAATTAACACATGACTTTTACATTATGTGGAGAAGGCAAAAAAAATTGAATAAGATACTTATGGCAAGAAAATATTTCATTTTATCTTGCAATATTGCTTAAAATTACACACATATATGTACAGGGAAAGTGCTTTGTTACCTTTGCTATGTTACTGCAAAATGATGGAACCACTTAAAGCAATTATTGAATTTGTTTATCTTGCAACTTAGACCAGTTTTTTTTAACTGTTGCTAAAATCTAGTTCTTTATGATGGCTTTATCCTGTTTGTAATGTTAAGTGCACTATTTTCACTTTCCTCCTTCAATTCTTTTTATTTTGATTTGAGGACTTAGCTGTCAGCCCATCTTCCAGCCAGCCAGTTGCCACCATATGCTGTAAAACTTTGCACTATTGATCAACCAATCAAGATTGTCAGGAACTACCCACTTGCCATTTGAAAAAAAAACAAAAACCTCTGTGTGTTCTAAGTGAGTATGGCAGGTGGATAAACCAATCAGATGCTGACTTTGAAGATGAGCCACCAGGCAAGGGGCAGGCTTATTCCTGCTTTGATACCTACATTGGAGAGACACTGACAAAAATATTATCTGATTTTGAAATTTAACCTGCTAGACACATTTGGGAAACTATTTTCTTTAAAATTATGTGTGGAGTGGTTGTTGCAGGTTTGACGATCTCATTTGAAATAATTAAGTTTGCCCAATGTCTGACTTGGGGGTCATTCATGGAACCTTCTGGGATATGGATCATATGGTTTCAGACTAATTACCATCTTAAATATAGAATTTTAGAATTCACCCACTTTTTGATCTTATTTTAGGATTATTGTCTGATCGACTAAAATCTTGGAGAGGATTTAGATTCCTCTATCTAATGCTGTAAGGCATATGTGGGAATTATTACATTCGGTCACACAGTCAGCTAGATGTTCAGACTGGACTTGGAATTTTTATCCATCTATTGAGTCCTTCCATAAGATCTGAGATAGACAAATGTTATTGTTTGGTGGCATTAAAGGTATCATTGCAGAATATAATCTGTTCCAAATAAAGCTGCCTTTTGCAATTGATTGATGGCGATTTTGTCAGTGCCGGTGGTGTTCAAGTGGTGTTCCAAATGTTTTAAGATTGCACCAAGGAGACTATTACTATTGGTATTATCTCTACTTTCTTTTGCCAAAGTTGTTCTTTTTGCAACTGTTTATATTTTATGATTTTCTCCACTTCTTTGTTTTCTGTTCTGCTCTCTCCATGTCTCTTATCCAGACAAATTTTTTGTCTGCCTTATCAGCAATAGTAAAGTCTAGGATGTTTTGTAGCAGGTTCCTGCCTGTTTGAATTCTGAAGTCCCAGAACACTCTGACTTTTTCATTTTCTATGACATTATCAATTTTGTGGTCCTACAAATTCTTGTTTGGGAATAAAAATGATTCAGTATCTATGCTGGCTTCCTTTATTGCTGATTCCTCCTAGTTTGCCTATATAGTAGGAGCTACTTCTATCAAAGCTTTGATTTCTTTGCCCTAGGTAGTCCTGTACAGTTCTTCAAATTTTCTGTGAATATTTTATTTTGTATTATAAATCAACATTGATCTGTTTTATTATTTCTGATTCTGAGTGTTGTTCTGTCCAGAACTGATGCATTATTTTCAGATTTTCTCCTCCTATTAGACTGGATTTGAAATAAATCATTTGATCTTTGTTTTCATATATTCATATATTTGTGATCAGTAAAAATAAATTTTCTCCCAGTAGTCTTGCAGCTTTCTCAGACAATAGTCCTGAGTTCTATAGCCCATTTTTTTTATCAGATATCCACGTACTCCAACACCCAGTGAAGTCCTTGTTGTCCTCTGTAATGACCTATTTGATACGGGTTTTTGTAAATTATATCACACAATATTATTTATGGAGAGATACCCTTTCTCTGGCTCTTCTGATGAGACCCATCCAATATGATTGAATCATTGGCACAGGTTCTCTCATCTTCCTCAGAACTCACAAGCCCCAGAACAACATCAAGGTAGTGCCTATAATTTTTAATTTTGCAGAATTAAAGGATGAGTGATTTACTTCAGAGTGTTTCTTGGCAATTAATTCTCCATTTTATTTGGTCCATCTGTTCAACTTTACTTTCTGAAGTTATATGCAGAAGTTAGAGATCTTGAAAGGATTATCTGTGGATCCTGAAACAGTCTCTCTTCTTTATTAGAAGGCTAAAGAAGCTGATGAAATTGGTATCAAATATTGTGGATATAGTGAGCAATTTGCTAAAAAAATTATTCTATAACACTGGAAGGAGATGTCTGCACCAGATTTATCTCATTGAATAATTGCTAGGTGTCACTTTTTGTTTCAAACAAGCAGCAAAGAGAAAGGTTTTCAAACAATATGATCAAAGTTTTTGGAGAGTTTTATTTTTGTTTAATAACCTAATTCTTTCGCCCTCTTTTTTTATTGCTCTGCTATTCATTTTGAGGTTGTTTTGATCCTTTAATGCTGTTATATCTAGTTGTATTTTTCTTGGTTCTTTGAACAGAGCTTTTTTTAAAAAAAGAAAAAGAAATGTCCTTGGACCGAACTATAACTTATTGTAACTTAATTCTTGCAACACCACTGGATTAATTGTCCTCTTGTAAAACTCTAAGGATAATAATCCCCATCCCCTTAAATTACTATTTGATAGCAATTCCTGGTAGCTTTACAAACTAGACTTCCTGGCTGTGTTGGGCAAGATTAGTGGATAATTGGATTTTTTTTAAAAAAGGCTAACTATGAATGCCAGACTGGGCTGTTGATTTAAACAGATTCCAGAACTGGGAATGTGAACTGATCTGTTAATAACATTTGAGAGATTTACAATCCAAAGCTGTGAAGAACTACACTAGATTTCTGCAAATAGCATAGCAGCTTCATTAACATTAATTGTAGACATTTGGCAAGTCCATAAACACAATTCAGTAGCCTCTCCTGAAATCTATAAAATTATATTTCCCAAAATTGGGATCATGTTTCAAATTAGAGCCTGCAGAGGGCATATTTGCTAAGCACAGATATTCAAGTTTGGTGTGTTCTGTACTGGCTAATCACAGAAAAAGAAAGGACATGAAACTTAGGGTTTCATACACATTAATATACTCTCAACTCTGACAGCTTTGTGAAATGGCTTCCTTTTGTTCATTGTCCTCAAAGATAGATCCTCAACCTATCTCTATAGCTCAATAATACCCTTGTAGAGAGAAACCCAGTGTGGTCTTGCAAAGAAGTAGGATCTGATCTCGATAGAAGAGAATATTTGTAGCTCTGGGTTGAATTGTGGGATCCTTGGTGATAGTTATCATATAACTAACCAAGTTAGTTATTTGCTTGTAGACATTTCATTACCAAACTAGGTAACATACTAGCACTGATGATTATACATAGTTCAGTAATGAAATGTATGCAAGAAAACAACCAAGCTTAGAGGGCAAAAGGATCCGACAGGATCTAATCTGTTGGAAAGTCACTAAATTTCCAGTCTTTCTACCCAGGACACTCCCAGTCAATTCCTATATTCAGATCAGAGTAAGCACATGTGACACTCAACAAATATTAAAAACCCCTGAAGAATATAGCAGGGAAAATACATATTTAGTTATTCATATATTGACTGCTGCTAGAATTATATTTGCACAAAATTGGAAGAGTGAAGAGATACCTACAGATGAGAAAGTGATTAGGAAAATAATAGAATGCATGGAAATGAACACTGGCAATTAAGGAGAAAGAGCAAACCGAATATTATATGGTATGGGATTTATTCCATCAATGGTTAAATAATAAAAATGGAAGTTAGAAATAGGGAAACAAAATAAAGATGTGTTAAAAGAGATAAGTTAATATGATGACTAATATGTTGAATACTAGTATGTTAATATTGTATCATCAATTAGTATAATTAATAGATGGACACTATTATGTTAAATATTGTAGAATTAATGAAGGATATTGTAATTCTGATTATTGTTTAACAAAGATGTTTGTACCCAGACAACACACTGTTCAATTGAAGATGGAATGGTTTTATTAAAAATAAAATGTTTAATGGAAAAAAAACATTAAAAACAGTTGACTGGCAAAAGAGAACAAAAGGCAGGCAAAGGCAAGGGAAGAGGAAGATATGAATAGGGAAGAATTATCTCAGTGGCCCAAAGGAAACAAAACTATCCAGGAATTCTAGAAAAAAATAGTGGGTATAATTAGCATGAACAACAGTCCCAGAAGAGTGGCTTTTGTTTAATCCAATTTTAACCCTTTTATGAACTTAACAACAACCGAATAGAAATAGAAGGTAAGACAGCAGGTAATCCTCTTGTGTTCTGTACTATGGTAGATAGGGATGATCCAAGGAACTCCATTGGATAAATGTGTCCAGATTAATACCTTATTATGTGGTCATAATGGGCTTTCCACTAATACTAATTTATATCAGAAGGCTTGTGGAGATGCTTTTTAACATGCTGGCCCCCATTCTTGATTTTTTTTTTCTTTAATGGTGTCAAAAATAGAGAAAAATATTTTCCGTATGGTGATGCAGTGGTAAGAATGCAGTATTGCAGGCGAACTCTGCCCACTGCCAGGAGTTTGATCCTGACCAGTTCTAGGTTGACTCAGCCTTTCATCCTTCTGAGGTCAGTAAAAAGAAGAACCATGATTGTTGTGGGCAATGTGCTGACTTTGTAAACCATTCATAGGGTGCCATAAATCACTATGCAGCGGTATATATGTCTAAGTGCTATTTCTAGAAAAAATTATTATTAAATAGTCAGATACTCCAAGCTTAGAAGGAATGCTGGTATTCAAGATGCATTCCCCCCCCCCAAGGAATAAACAACACTAACTATTACTATTATCCACACAGTACAAATAATTCTGAACAGTCTGAAAGATATTTTTGTCTCAGAATTGCAAACTGGGTGTTGTCTTCCCAAAGGTGTATCTAGAGCCAGGGAGTAGACAAATACACACATATAAAACATACCTACAGATACTTAATTATCTCCTCTGTATTTAATATATTTCTCCTGTTATAATGTGAAAGGCTGTGAGGGAAACCTTATATACAAAAATCCTGAGGGAAATTTTTAGATGGAGGCTTTGAACAATTGCTTTTTCATTTTTTTTGCATGTCATCCTTAATAATGTAATCAATAGATAGGCATTCACTTACCTAACATAAGTCCTTGTTGTTTTGTCCCTGGCAAATAAGAAATTATATGTTACTCCCCAAACTCTCTAGTCTAGTTCTTTGTGATTAGGAATCTTCATATGAGGATAATGTAGCTTTTCAGATTCATTCGGCAAAATATATTTTGGAGGACGGGGCACTCACATGTAAAGCATCTGTCTTAGCTACTTGAAGTACAATTTTGGATTCAAGGAGTTTGTGAGAGATAAGCTGGTAGTCAATGGTTCTCAGATGTCAGATAGTCTACAGCCCACAATTGCTGAGTTTCAAGGTTTTAAAACAATGGACAAAGAGTCAAAATATCAAAGAAGCCAGAAGAAGCAGTCACAGGTTTAAAAAGTGGAACTGCAACCTCACATTGACAAGGGACAAACAATTATTTAATGTATTTCAATGTAGTGTGTAATAAAGACTCTTACCTCACTATGTGTATTGTGTATCTGAAAGCTTTTAGCCAGATGGAACCCAGCAAACTGGTTAAGCTATGTGAAATCACACAACAAAGATTTACTGCTGAATCCTATTCTGCAGATGTGTGTTGTGCAAGCCCATTCCACAACACGTTTTGTTTTCTGATCGAAACTCTGCTTAACCCTATATCACATCAATAAGCCTAAGCTAATCACCCTCTTGTGTGTTTGTATACCTATGTATGTATAAGATGGTAAGAGAAAATCACTACCTGTGCCTCTTGGACAAAAGGCGGGATACGAATTGCTTGTGTTGCAATATTTTTTGTTTGAATCTTGACTGATCATTTCTACCTTCCTTTTTTTTTCTGAGAGAGAATTAGCTATTCTAAACAAGACCATTGGTTGATTTTGTGCCAATATAATATGGAGAAATAAGATCATTTTTATTATCATAATATAGCCTGAAGTTGTACTTGTTCCTATGTTCAATCTGGTTCATGTCTCATCTTTCCCCACCATTTTCCAGAGTTCTTAAATAAACCAAGATACCAACAAGATCGGCAAACAGAAAGAGATTGCTTGGAACTAATCATTTTGAAACCCTGGTTAATTTCCTGCTGCTATGGTTATCTAGGCAACCACTGGAACTGCCTATCAAATTCTCCAAGTAGCCATCAAAATCTATTTGTATCTATGAAAAGCTAGGGCAAACTATTCCTATCCAATTTTCATCCTAGCGAGATCCAAGGTGGCAATTTACCTCAACTGGATCAAGAAATTATTTCATTATGGCAGGCTGAAGTCAAAGGCTGAGGCTGAGTGTGATATTCTCTGTATTAGATAATTATGCATCTACTCTGAGGTGAAAATGTGGTCCAATGTATCTGCCTGTGAACATCAGGCCACAGAATATCTGGAAAAAAAACCAACGCCTGCTGCGGAGGCTATGAATTCCTAACTATTCCCAGTCTTGGGACCTGAATAGTGCAGTCACCCAATATCAGCAGATGAGGCAACTCTAAAACCAGTCCCAAGATTACATTCAAAAGCTTGGAAAGGGATCCCTTATTTAGCTCCTATAACCCAGTGATGTACACATAATGACATCCTGACTCTTACAGACAAAGGCAAGAAGTTTTGCAGTCTAGTTAGGTCCCCAAATCCAAGAAGATAGCTATTTTACAGGGCAATATTGCCACCGCTGCCTTGCCCAATGTGATTTTAATATGACATTCCAAGTCCATCTCTTCTATCGCCACAATAATGTGGATGAACAAGGTCTTGCTACTGTCAACAACTTCAGACAATGGGGATAGCCATGAAAAACAAACAGGAGAATCATATGAAACCCCCCACCTTCCCCATATGAAATACCTCATTCCAGTATTAAGATATGGAAAACCCAGGAAGCCAGCAATGGAATTCCTCATCCACCCTTCCACATCCTCCAATACATGTAAAACTAGTAACTGCAAGTATTTTCCCTCTCCAATTTCTAAAGTCCCCATCCCCAATCTTATACTGTATTCTTAGTCAAGTATCTCCTCAGATTCCCTGCCTTTCATCCCAAGATTCTTCCAACCCACTACTACTTCACCTGAATCCACACTCCTGAGCAATGGTGTGTTCAAAATAATTAGGGTGCTGATATCACCAATAGAAACAGAAAAATGGGAAACAGTCTGAGATCTTCACATACCAAACCTCTGCTCTCCATACCACCTGCTATTACACCGCTGCCCAACTCATAGACCTTCTCTTCCCCATCACTCATGATGTCTCAATTGACAATGAGCAGCCATTTCCTTAGTTTTCCAAGGACCAACTCAGGTTAAGAGGAGACCCAGAAATCTGTGCTCCAGGTCTTCCCATTCTCTGCCAAGCACAAGGAATCCCTCGCAGATACCACAATGGCAGCTTTTTCTAGTTTTACGCAACTCATCCTTCATTCCTCCAACCCCATCCACTACCAAGTGCCATCAGCTTTCAGAACTATCTCCAAAGCTAGTTTTTCTAGCCTTAGTCTTCCACCCATCATCTCCCTACTCCACTTTTAGTCATTCCTGCAATGTATACCACATTCTTTATCCCTGAAAACATTTAGTGATGGGGGGGCACAAAAGATTTCTAAAGTGGAGATGGAAATATGCAAAACAGATTATCTCCATACAAACTATTGTATTTCACTTTGAAGGATAGCATATGGGGTGGGTTTTATCTCTTCCAAGTGGAGTCCTGCAATTATACACTTACTTTAAAAATGCATATACTCCAGAGTTTATCAAAAACAACTTTGTGTCACTGCCTAGCCGCAGGAGAAAACATTTGCAAATACGAGGAATATATTTTTCAGTGAATGTCCCGTGTGATTTTAATGTGTATTTATTGCGCTTCTGGAATGCAGACGGTCAACAAGGTAGTCACAGATATGATTCAAACCTTGGCTATTGGAGTCTGAAACCAGAGCTGGAGGAAAAAAGAAGGCTGGATGAAACTCATACATTTGATGTCTTGATATTGCTTAGCCCTTGAGGAAAAAATCTTTTATTCATTCAGTAAATAAACTTTTCCTGATGCTTTGGAGGAGATAGGGGTGGAGGAATATTTTTAAGTTTCTATAGCTTATCCAAAGCAGAATAACAAATACTCGAGGATAACAAATATACTTATGCATTTCCATATTGCATTATATGTAACTTCTATGTATCTGCTTTGCTTACCAAACCTAGTACTTTTTTTTAAAGTAGCACCTATTGTTATCTTTCTATATTGGAATCTAAGAAAGAGACAGTTCTTTATCATCCTTTTTCTTATGGAAAGTATCAAATCTTTGCTGTATCTCAGAAAAGGAATATGGTTTAGATTTGTTCAACTGTGTACGGTTTTGCTGTTCCAATATACCAAAGTTTATTATACCACTCGACTAAGGATAAAATTTTCTGGTTTCAATTTCTTGCTATCATGATTCTTGCCACTATCAGCATCTAAACCACAAGCTCTTCAGATTGGTTTTATTATGTTCAGTGAATATTCCCCTAAGTTGAATTTTGGATTTCCTAATTGATTATTTTAGCCATTTCCATTAATACTAAACCAAACTATTTCTAATTCTTGGGAATATCTACCAGAGATGAACATTTACTACTTATTTACTATTTACCTAGTGTTAGCCATTCAGAAAGACAGTAGTGAGATGGGTATTTGTTTATTTTTATTTATTTATCAAATTTAGGCACTGCCCATCTCACACACAGAGTGACTTTGTACAGAGAGTAGCTGTATAAATAAATACCCATCTCACTACTGTATATCTAAATAAAGCAAGAAAGCAAGGCATTAATTCTTAGCTGCACATTTCCTGCAACTGCTTGTTTTGTCAAGGAAGGCTGAAACAAGTTGCTGATTTCTTTACTCCTGCCTATAAAGTTTCTGGAGGCATCAGCAATGGCCAATATTAAGACCAATTTGTTGGACCTGGGAGATACAACTCACAGTAGCAACGGCTAGTATAAGCAGTATTGAAGATAACCCCCCATTTGAAACAACATTTTAACTCAGCATAGGAGTGTGATAATAATTGGTTTATGAGTAATCCCCCAGGCACCAAAATATGACCAGGCAAGCCACAAATGATAGTTTTGATCCATTCTTGCTGGAGGAAAACAACCCCTTAATAGTTATTTGTATTGCTCTTGCAATCATGGCAACTGCTGTGCAAAGGAATCGTCTTTTTTATAGTTTCTTTCTTTGAAATCCCATTTGATTTCTTCAAAGCACATCAAAAGATAATGCCTATGTCGGCAGAGATGCAGTTAGGGATTGTAAATTGTTGTTTTGCCAAGTGTTTTTCTCACTTTTCTGGTATCATTTTTCCAGATGCGGCAATGAAGCTGAGGAGAAGTAGAGTGAACAGTAAGAACCAGATCTGCAGTTCAGATTAATTTGTTGCCTTTTCACAAGCAAACTTTCACAGGGACTGTGGATAACTCTCTAGGAGTTTGCACCTCCATGGAGATTTTTTTTTCTGAATATGAGTTAACTTTGGTTCTATTATGACCCTTGGCTTAGCTTAAAAAGAAAAAAAGATTGCTCACTTTGTTACTGCTTCAATCTATATTTATAGCCTGAAGCCACTGAGTAAAAAAAACCCAACAATACAGCATAGAAAGAAGATGGACTGATATTATTATTGACTCCCTTTGAGTTAACAGAGAAGTTGAATTCACAGAATAGAGAGCTATAAAAAACTAGAGGGGAAAACAAGGGCCTAATGTTTATCTGGGAAAACAAAATAGCAGCATATGATTCTTGATTCTGTTTTCGATGAGTTGACTCCCATGGTAGAGAGGTGTAGATAGAGACTGCCTTTTCCTATTGTGAGCAAGTATTGCAAAGTATCATTTCCCAATGATCACTTTCCCATAATGAAACTTTTCTATTTCAATCAAATGATTAGATTATAGATTAACAGAGTTGGAAGGGACCTTGTAGGTCATCTAGTCCAACCCCCCCCCCAAGCAGGAGACTCTACACCATTTCTGACAAATGGCAGTCCAATCTCTTCTTGAAAGTCTCAAGTGATGAAGCTCCCACAACTTCTGAAGGCAAGTTGTTCCATTGGCCAAAGACACCCTAAAGATCAGAACAAAGAAGACCAGAATCCCACTAAAACACAGAACATGATTTTATGAAAATGCCTGGATCAGAAGTTAACATTTTAACTTTCCACAAAACCTTGGGGTGATGGAGCATAAGACACTTTGTGGAAAATTAAAAAGTTGTTGATCCTCCCACCTGGTATTTGAAAAATAGTTGCAAGCACGTGAGCTTACTAAATCCACTGATGTAGAAGAAAGTACTTCTCAAATCTATAACTGCTCCTACAAGCTGGTCCTGCAATAGATATTAAGGCAGAGGTGTCAAACTTGATTTCGTTGAGGGCCGCATCAGGGTTGTGTTTGACCTTGGTGGGCATGGCCAGCTTGACAGCACTCGTGTCGGGGCACCTTTAGTGGCCTGAGCACTCTGCCAGCAAAAATGGGCTCCCTAGCTTCATTTCTGGTTGTGACCCTTTGCCAGTGAAAACAGAGCCTGGGAGAGCTGCACGCAGCCCTTGCGAATTCTATTTTTAGGTGCAGTGGCCTCCTGCAACCCTCTGACAGGGAAAATGCAGCTCCATTTTCACTGGCAGAGGTATTGTGGGCTGGTCCTTCACTATTTCCAGGGTGGCCCCGCAGGCCCTGCAGGCCAGATCTAATCACCCCACAGGCCAAATCCGCCCCCCCCCAGGGCCTTGAGTTTAACACCCCTGTATTAGGGCATATTCTAGGATAGGAGTGTTTTGTGGCCCTTCTATGTGTTCTGTATGCAAATAACTGGCTCCAAATAATGCATTCTGATTGGGTGTTTAGAACTAAAAGGGATTGGTTCAA